>SJYF01000205.1:2617672-2636590 GCA_006410515.1 Procapra przewalskii | reverse complement strand
AACGATAGGCAATAATGAGTATCTGCGAGGGTACAGAGAAAAGGAACCCTCATACACTGTTGGTGGGAATGTAAATAAACATCATGGAGATTGTGCAAAAAATTAAGAACAGAACCACCATACGGTCCAACTATTCTGCTCTTGGGTATTTATGCAAAGGATATGAAAACATTAATTCAAAGAGATATATACACTGTTACGCTCACTGCAACTTTATTTATGATAGCCGAGATAAGGAAATGATCTAAGTGCCCATCAACAGATCAACAGATAAGAAGATGTGATACACAGGCGCACAGACAGTGGAATACCACACAGCCAGAAAAATGCGAAATTGTGCCATTTACAATATAAATGGACCTCGAGGGTATTATGTTACGTGACATGTCAGATGGAAAAGATAGCGTATGATTTCACTCATATGTGGAATGTAAAACGTACAAAAATAAGTGAATAAATCAAATAAAACAAAAACAAACCCATAGCAGGAATTCCCTGGCGGCCCAGTGGCTAGACTCCACGCTTCTACTGCAGGAATCTCACTTTCCCTGGTTGGGGAACTAAGATCGCATATGCTGTGCAGCCAAAAAAAAAAAGGAAACAGAATAAAAGCATAGATACAGATAACAGATTGGTGTTCAGAGGAAGGGAAGGAGGGCTGCAGGCGGCAAAATGGGTGAGACGGATCAACTGTATGGTGACGAATGGAAACCAGATTTTTGGTGGCAGGCACGCTACAGTGTAGGCAGAAGTCTAATGATAATGCTGTACACATGAAACACGCAGCTATAAACCAATGTCACCTCAGTTTTAACAGGTGCAGAGTCTAATAGACCTTTGTCCAAAGAAGATTCACAAGTAGCCAACAAGCACGTGAAAAGATTCTCAATATCAATAGTCTTCAAGGAAATGAAAATCAAAAGCCCAATAAGATACCACATCATCCCCATTAGGAGGGCTATAGTCAAAGAGTTAATGACAAGAGGTGACAAAAAGATGTTCAAACCAAACCCTCGCCCACTACTAGCAAGAACATAGACGGCGCAGTCTCTCTGGACGGGGGTTTGTAGTTCCTCAAAGCGTTAAACATCGAGTTACCGTCCGATTTAGTCACTCAGCTGTTGGGTATCCAGCCAAGAGATACACAGACATGTATCCACAAAAGTCTTGTTCCGGAATGTTCATAGCAGTATTATTCATAATAGCCTTGAAGTGAAAACAACGCAAAAGCCCATCAGCTGTTATGTGGACGTTAACTGTGGTAGATACACTGGAATGTTTCTTGTCAATAAAAAGAATTAAGTATTGATACATGCTACTGCATGGATGAACCTTGAAAACATTATGCTAAAAGAAAGAACCAGACTATTCTGTTGATGTATCTAGAATAGACAAGTCAGGAAAGACAGAAAATAGATTAATGGTTGCCTGGGACTGGAGGCAGGGGTGGGAGAAATGGAAAATAATGGATGATGAAGTTTCTTTTTTGTGTGATAAAAATGTTCTAATCAATTGTGGTAATGATCGTATAATTCTGTGAATATATAAGAAAAACATTCAATTGCACATTTTAAATGGGCAAGTTTTATGGTATATGTCTCAATAATAAGTTATGTCTCAATAAAGAAGCTGTTCTTTAAAAAAGATATAAAAAAAAGAATAAATTTTCTCACAAGAAAACTTCAGGGTCCTGAGGTTTTACTGGCAAGTTCTATTACATAGCTAAGAGGGAACACCGCCCAGCTGATTAGGCCAGCATAAATTTGACAGTAAAAATAGTAAAGAGAGTGTGAAAGGCTGAACTTTCTCAGAAACAAAAAAATATTTTTAAAAAGTCAGCAAATCAAATCTAGCAATAATTTATATCATGAGCAAATTCTAAAGGAAGGGAAGGTCAGAAAACAAATTGATTTACCAGATTAACCAGTGCAACCAGAACAATCATGATTCTCACAGTGGTTGGAGAATTGACATCCAACCCCTCACCACCAGCTCCCAGTCCTGATGTCTGGCTGACACACTCAGTGCTCACTTTGGATAAACATGTGCAGTGTCTTTCAGAAGAGAATCCTGTGGTGTTAAGGGCAACGTGACCTGGAGAGGTGGCAGGCAGGACAGTTTACTGCAATATTAATTTTCATCTTATCATCAATGCTTCAGAAGAATGAAAAAAAAAAAGATACCGACTATCCTGTTGCTTTGTTCTTTCATTTCCCCCCTCCTGATCCAAGGCGGGTGGGCGGTTCTTTGTGCTCCCTCACTTTAGTGGAATTCTGTGTTACAGGAATGGAAGTAAAAAGTTGTTTATCAAAGTCAGGCCCTTGAGAAGATTCGCCTGCAGGTGTCCTTGTTAAGGGGAAATGGAAGCAGCAAGAAAGACCCAGAGTCCCCTGATTGGGAAGGACGCTATGGTTTGTGTCTCACAAGTCAAGGACATCACCCACGCCCTGGCAGTGCCCTGGCAGGCAGGAGATGCCATCTAGGAAGGCAAACGCTCAGCACACCAAAGAGGCTGGGCCCAGGCACCTAGGCTCCGAGGCACAGCGAAGACGCCGAGGGAGAAAGGGAGCCTGTGCGCAGCAGAGCTCTGCCCTCCGTTTCCAGGATCAGGTGAGCTTCCCTGGTTCTCGGTGATTCATCAGCATCCCCTGACCCTGAACTGAGTCAGATTGGTTTTCTGCCAGCTCTCAGGGAAGGGGGGTGAAGTTAACTTGATTTAAAGAAAAGAAAAGGCAAAGTTAACCAAGACAAAGTTAACTTGATTTAAAGGAAAGAAAATCACGCTGTCGCCAGCAAAGCCCACTGGGATCCCCAGGAAACGTAAGGTGGGATCTGCGTGATTAGATAAGGTCTACCCTCTTCCTTTGTGCTTAGTCTAGGCTCACTTGTTCATTGGTTTCTGCATGCAGAGGCCCTGCCCCGGGCAGGCACTTCGGACCGGAGTTCCCAGTGCAAAGTGGCTGCGCAGGACTCGGCAACGCGCAGATCCGGTGCAGAAGCGAGGCGCACGATCCTGCGTTCCAGGCGGCGGCAGTGGGCCGTGTGCGGAGGCGGTGCGCCCAGCCCTGCGGTCTCCACCCCTCCCCTCTACACGGGATCCCTAAAGGCAGCCCCACCCCAGGCTTGTCCAGAGAGCGAGAGAGCTTGCACCTCTCCCTTCTCTGTGAAAAGAAGAAAGGTTTCCTTTGCTTCTGAATCCAGTTCGGTCTCCTATTGGCTTAAACATCAGATAGGCGTGACCCTTGCTGGGAATGGACTCAGGAAGGTGAGTAGCAGCCTAACTTTCCGCACACCCAGTTTGCACTACTCATGTGCGGGATATGTGCCCGGGACGCAGTAGACAGACACACCGAGGACAGATTAGGGAGGCAGGCAACCAAGCTGTACCTCTTTTCCAGGTCTGGCCACTGCTTGAAGCTTCCCTGGGGGTCACTGCCAGCTTCTGCGCTCTGAGGGCCCACCGCCAGCTCCGGCCTGGTCCTCGGAGCATCCTTCAGGTCCCTGCGCAGGTGGAGGGTGCCTCGGGCCATGCTGTCCAGAAAGCTGAGGATCTCCAGGCAGCTCTGGATCTTGGGTGGGAGCAGGCTGGCAGAGGAAAAGGCCGCACTCAGCAGATCCGCAAATGGCCTGGCCTTGGCGTCCTCCCAGGAGGGCGGGGCGGCGTCCTCTTCCTCCAGGGTCCCAAAACAGCCCAGCAAGCAGAGGTCCTCGGCCAGCTTCTCAAAGAGCCCGGTCCTCCTAAAGAAGTCAGCGTTGACAGGGTCCAGGTGCAGTGCAGCTGACAAGACACAGAGGCTGTGCAGCACAAGGTCCAGGGTCTGGCTGGGGGACACTGCCCCCCACGTCTGCAGTGGGGGCTCCTGGAGAGACCCCTCCAGGTCAGAGAGAAGGGACAGCAGCCCGTTGAACCCACTGGAGACTCTGAAAGCAGCGCGGCCTTTGGGGGTCTCCAGGATCCGGAGCAGAGACTGAAATCAATGAGATAAAAGTGAGTGAGGCCCAGGCAGCAGATCTTTACCGCTGAGCTCCCGCCCGGCATCGCCCGGCATTCCTGATGCTCCTCCAGGGTCCATGCCAGAGGAATGGCGAGCTACCCGCAGGCAGTTCTGAAATATTGGGAGGTCTGTACTGTTGCTCATTATCTTAGCTTCGAGTTGCCCCTCCGTGTCTTTGTCCAAATGGTTGCTCTTAAAGCCTACGCTGCTTTATAGGGTTGATTTCCTGTCTTATATCTCAAGTGCATCTCTCTCCACAAACCTTTATCTGACCCCTCACTTATCCCAGGCTGAGAGCTCATCCCTCTAACTCCCCAGTCAGAACTCTCACCGTCCTGCATGGAAGCTATTTGAAAACTGTCGCAGCCCTCCTCTAGTTTGAAGTGACATGAAATCAGGCTTGTTCGCTGCTGTGGATTGTGGTACCTACTTAATAACTACTTGCTAAACTCATGGAATGAACCATTTTCTGTATTGCAAAAGGAAACAGTGAAATCTGTACAAAGCAGTTTATTACTATTTACCTTCCTCTGTGTGCAAGCACAGGTATTTTTAATAAATGGAAGGTAGTCAAACAAATCTACTTAAAAGCTGGTGTACCACAATCCACAGCAGCAAACAAGCCTGCTTTCATGTCACTTCAAACTAGAGGAAGGCTGCGACAATTTTCAAAAGGGAATTAAGGTGAAGAGAAATCCTTCACGGAGGGAAACATATAGGCATAGCATGTACTACAGAGCATGTGTGTTTAGGCTGTTACAGTGCACACACTAGAATCTACAGAATCTACCTTTGCAAGACTGCCGAGGTCTTTCTGGACAGCCAGACTTTTAATTCCCTCTGGAATCAGACACTTACTGAGCACTTCCAATGCACCATTCTTGGGTACCCATGATATACCCTAGGTGTTCAGTAAATGTTTTAGAAGGAAAGGACTGCACTTAAGAAGTTCTCATTCTGGGCTAAAGTCCTACACCTAACAGTGAAGAATGGATGGATGATTTTAGATAAATATCGGAAGCCTCTAGATTTTGGCATTCAGTTGTTTACTATTCTTGAAAATTGAATGGGACTCCATCAAACACCCGGTTTCTTAAGCATGTTTCCCAGAAAATGCCTAGCTCCTGCAGCTTTGCCGGTAGGCGCTGGAGGACACTTGAGCTGTTTCATCCTTTATGATGTTTGGTGTTCTAGAGACACAGGAAAGAGGCTTTTCTTGGCAGGCACAGCTTAAAGTCAATTTCAGGATGCTTGAAATGAGGTTCAAAGAGAAAAACATAAGGAAAAAACAAGTTCCCAATTTGGGAGAGATGGGTGAAACTGTGTCTCAAATGCATGGTTTAGGGTGATAGTCTGTGGCATAATATATGAAAATCCAATGACAAAGAGAAAATTGGTGGGTCAGAAAAGCGAGCGAAGGGACTAGACTTCTAAATTCTCATATAGAGAAAGTCAAATAGAAACTCAGTAAAGTTACAGGTAAATATGAAATATGAAGTCACGTACTTTGCGGGGGAAAGTAATTTTCTAGTTCTAGCTCTAAAATGCTGGCAACTCCAACCTAACCCTCGTGTTTATCTGAAACACTATAATGTGTACCACTAGAACCCATATTTTTTTTTATCTCAGATTATATTCTGCTACAAGAAGCTTGAACTGCTTGGCGGACGGTGAACCCAGGCATGGGGCAGGAAAGCGTGAGATGAGTCAGAACGAAGCTAATGCCCACAGGCCAAGGACTCTTTCAAAGACGGAGAGAAATGATGACCGAAAAGCTGCTTGGAGTGTTCCCACTGCCCCGTCAATGGCATTTCAAGTAAACAAAACAAAGATTGCAGAAACTAGGAGAATTTATCCAAGGCCAAAGGTCATGATTACGCTCAAAATGGACAAATTATCATATAGAGTGAGGTAGAAAGATTCATCTGTACCAATATGGGCCAATTGATCTTTTCCCAGTTATAGGAAAAGGAAATGCAAGACTTATGGTGGTTAGATCAATGACTGCCCACCACAGCCCTGGGGGCGGGGGATGGCTATGGGGAAATTGAATTATTTTGTTCTTTAAAAGAAACTCAGTGTCAGGGTCACCCACTAACAGGGAGTCAAATCAGAGTCACGGGGTATGGTTCAGGGAAATGGACTTTCCAAACTGTGTGACAGAGGCAAATTGAAACACAAAGGGCTAGTGTTTCTGCTGATAGCTGCTTTCTCCTCCTAAGCGAGGCTAGGACTTAACTGCTTCTGTTGCTGTTTAGCCACTAAGTCATGTCCGACTGTTTTTGCAACCCCATGGGCTGTAGCCTGACATGCTCCTCCATCCATGGCATGTCTCAGGCGAGAATACTGGAGCAGGCTGCCATTCCCTTTTCCAGGGGAGCTTCCTGACTCAGGGATCAAATCTGTGTCTGCTGCATTTGGCAGGCAGATTCTTTACTGCTGAGCCAGCAGGGCAGTCCAGCTGCTTCTGTATTTGGCTCAAAACTCAGGAAAGGTTGCATTCATAGACAGGTCCTTAAAGAGAAGATTATATGTAGGCTGTTAGAACAGATTCTCCAGGATAGTAAAGTTGGTGAATATAAAAGCTTATGGTTTAGCAGCACAGAGTTCCCTAGACTAGGCAGGGCCCTTCTGTCAATACACAGCATCACCACAGCTCCACAGCTGCCTTCCCCAAATCCCACCCCAGCCCTGGGATTCTGGGGACAGTCCTCTGTGCCTGTCTTGAATGAGCAGCTCACTCTGGACAGAATTAATGTTTCTGTACCGAGGTGGAAGTGCACTCTAACCTTCAAGCATGCTGAGTGGCGGTGGTCTCTCCCTGCTATCTGATAACCCACATGAAAGGCTGACTGACCATTAGCATTGGTCAGAGCGGTTCAGCATCGTCTGTCTCATCCTGTCTCAGTGTGACTAGCGCCGTGAAAAATAAAGTACCGATACATCAAGAAATCTGAGGCTCTAGGGTGTTAAACTGTCTTAAGTTCATGTGAGTGCTTTCAATAACTCTGAAAACCACTGTTATGTTATTCAGGGCAAATGGAATGAATGGAAGTCTTCTGTTCATCACATGACACTTGACAAAATAAACACCCAAAAGAGAGAATGATTAACAAATAAAATTTATCAGATTATAAGCAATTGTCTGAGTGCTAGATGACCACTAAAACTCCCCTCTTCCCTTAAGAAACCACCTTCCAATTGTCCAGTTTTATACCAAATATTGCTCATCAGATCTCTGTCATTCCGAGTGCTGAGGGCAGGTATTTTAAAAGGAGAGCAACACAGTAATAGCCATCCTTATGATCTGTGTCTCTCAGAGGGTCTATCCTCTTAATTCCTAGATGGCACTTCTCTCCTCCTATAGGGAGGGGGGGAGAAAAAGAGGAATGGCTGTCCTTAATTGTTGCTTTGTTTGATTTATTAAATTCAATGTCATTATCTAAAATGGGGGTAATGTCATTAGAACTCAGGCTTCTCTCTTATTTCTTGGGATGGGGTTAATTTCATATTTGCAGAGTCATAAAGTAAAGAGTCCAAAATCTAATTACAAAGACTTAATTTCATAGCAACTAAAGAGAAACATTTCTATCATAAAGGAAAATAAATACTGCGCTACTTCGGGAAGCTATTTGTCAGGAACTGGGGGCCTAGGAGGAGGGTCTCCATTACTGCCATTCAACTTTGCATGACAATGCATCACCTAGGCTTGCAAGTCTGCGGAAGGGAGTAAATTTAATCAGCTGAAGTCAAAGTAATCAGGCTAGGGTTGACACATTTCAAGAAAGGTCAGCGTTAAGCACATTTTCTCCTCCTTAACTCAGTTACCATGTCATCGTCTCTGAGTTAGTATTCCTCCAGCTTGAATCTATAAAATGGATGTCTGCTGCAAAGCGCTAACTATGTTAAGACTAACAGGATTTATTTCACATTCTATTATTTGTTATTCCTCATAATTTTCCATGTGTCATGCTGGAAGACGGGTGAGGTAATGCAATTAAGCTCAGGGTTGAACAGCTAAATGTATATTAGCAAATCAATCTGAATTTGTGCATAACCCAATCATGGTCCCGCTGGCTGTGGAGAGGAAATTCATTTGCTTACATTATTCTTTAACTCGGTTATCATTTGCCAGAATTAGGTGGTGAAGTCGCATGTGCTTCTGTATTGGTATGGAAGCACCGCTGGATTTTTGGAAGCAACTGCCTTAAGTTACATGTTTCCGGAGGAATGTTCTCCTCCAGAGCAGCTGACTGATTCTCAGGGAAGGGAAGTGAGGGTGGCACCATGATGTGAATATACTTCAGAGATGGCAAACCTTGGTCAGGTGGTGGGGTGGAGGGTCCCACCTCTGAGACTCCCACATTCCATCGCTTCCCCTTCATTCTACATCTGACCCACTTGGCAGGCACAGTGCGGGCATACTCTCAACCACCAAAAAGGGAAATCTAGCCAGAACTAATTTTACATCTTTGTTTCCCAAGGGGTTCCCAAAGTGATTTAAAACAAAGGCCTATCTCACATCAGATTCCAGCAAATGTTGGCTAGTTGCTCACAGGACTCGATGGTGGGCAAGGCTGGAACAGGCTCTGGGGCCCAATCCTTCCCCACAACCCCCCAGAGCCTCAGTGGGTTACCAGCCTGGCCCCGGAAACGCCAGGGAGGCTCCAGGCACCCTCCTCACTGCCCAGCAGTGACTTGGTAGCCAGGAAGGACACCGCAGGTTGAGCACAGGGTGAAAGTGAAAGTCGCTCAGCCGTGTCTGACTCTCTGCCACCCCAAGTACTATGCAGTCCATGGAATTCTCCAGGCCAGACTACTGGAGTGGGTAGCCTATCCCTTCTCCGGAGGATCTTCCCGACCCAAGAAACGAACCCGGCTCTCCCGCATTGCAGGTGGATTCTTTACCAACTGAGCATGAGGGAAGCCCAGAGTATGACTGTGTTAAAAAAGCTCACACATCATTCATCCCTGATGTACTCTCTTGATAGTGTGATACTGAAATGATATTGAATCTTAAAACACCATGGCTTCACATGGCTAATTCTGGAAATTCGGTCCTATTACCCAAGGTCTGACACTCCAGTATGGTGCCTCTGGGCTCTCGGGTCAACAAGAGGAACTTTGGAACAAAGCAGAGAGCTTTTCTGTAATAGACACAAGAATACTGTACTCTCCAAAACTTTCCTCTCCGTGGATCTGTTTGACTATAAATGTGAAAATGCCAGATACAGTTAGGGATTCCAATTATGCATCCAAGAGAAAATCAAAGTCCTGACTGCCTTGCTCTCTGCCTTCCCTGTCCCTCATTCGAATTAAGTTGAACAGAGACATATGAGAAAAAAATTCAACAAAGAGCATGGTGAAGAGAAAAGATCACCAAATTTTTAGTCACTGGTCTTAGATTCAAATTCGACTTCACCTTTATGTATTAGAATCTCTCCAGGCCTGTCTCTACTGTGACATCAGGACTGGACCACATGAAGCTTTCCAGCTATAAACTCTCATTAATTCCTGCTCTCTCTCCCCTAATCTCCCCTCTACATGCTCCCCTTCAGACCTGTTACTTCGCGTAACCATGGAACTCCAGGATCTTTCAAAAGACCTTTAACTTTCCTTTTTTTGTTCCATCACCTTCACTGACTTTTTGACTCTGTGATTAAATCACTGTTTTGGTGAAATGCACGATAACTACAGTCAAAATGCCACTTTTGGATGGGCTTCTCATGACACATTGGCTATGCTGAGCTCCACAGGCTTAGGTCCTCAGACGACACAAATACCGCTACATCAGAGCCTGACACTGGCTTTGCTGAGAAATTAAGTTGGTAAAATAAACTGAATGTCGTTCTCTAACTGTTAAAATGGTTTTATACTGAGATCAGCTCAGTTCAGGTCAGTTCAGTCGCTCAGTTGTGTTCGACTCTTTGTGACCCCATGAATCGCAGCACTCCAGGCCTCCCTGTCCATCACCAACTCCTGGAGTTCACTCAAACTCATGTCCATCGAGTCGGTGATGCCATCCAGCCATCTCATCCTCTGTCATCCCCTTCTCTTCCTGCCCCCAATCCTTCCCAGCATCAGGGTCTTTTCCAATGAGTCAACTCTTCGCATGAGGTGGGCAAAGTACTGGAGTTTCAGCTTTAGCATCAGGCCTTCCAATGAATACTGAGGACTGATCTCCTTTAGGATGGACTGGTTGGATCTCCTTGCAGTCCAAGGGACTCTCAAGAGTCTTCTCCAACACAACAGTTCAAAAGCATCAATTCTTCAGCATTCATCTTTCTTCACAGTCCAACTCTCACATCCATAACATGACCACTGGAAAAACCACAGCCTTGACTAGACGGACCTTTGTTGGCAAAGTAATGTCTCTGCTTTTGAATATGCTATCTAGGTTGACCAACTTTCCTTTCAAAGAGTAAGCATCTTTTAATTTCATGGCTGCAATCACCATCTGCAGTGATTTTGGAGCCCCAAAATAAAGTCTGACACTGTTTCCACTGTTTCCCCATCTATTTCCCATGAAGTGATAGGACCAGATGCCATGATCTTCGTTTTCTGAATGTGAGCTTTAAGCCAACTCTTTCACTCTCCTCTTTCACTTTCATCAAGAGGCTTTTTAGTTCCTCTTCACTTTCTGCCATAATGGTGGTGTCATCTCATAGCTAACTATGGTTGAGGGTTTTAATTTGGAAGTGAGAGCAACTTTGTATTATACGAAATTCACCAGTGGTCCAGGATAACAGGGTAATGGAACAGGAGTGTGTTTTGCATACAGGGTTCTTTTGCACACAGATGTGACAGGTCCCCAAGTCAGTTCCCTGGGGGATATTTGCATTTCAGTCTGCTCTTCTCTTAAACAGCCATAATTGAAAGATAGAGGATTTTTGTTAAAGGTATAAGCCCCCACAGACAAAAGAAATGGAAAAGCAGGAACAGAAACAAAATTGTGAGAGCTGTAAGGCTGATGATACTTATTATCATCTTTAACTATTTTAAGACAATTGGATGATGGTTAACAATATTATAAATATATATATATATATATATATATACACGCTTTTCTTTGTTGTCCAAACGTGACACCCTAGTCTGACTTCTCCCTGTGTGACCACTGTTCCTGCCCCTTTGACTGCCTTTGGCTTCCTCTTCCCAGTTCAGAAGTTCCCTTCTCGGTGACCCTTCCCCAAACACGCAAGGCAATGCTGGTTTCTACTTCTCTGTTCCCATGGCAACCTGCTTTCAGCATCTACCAGGGCATCACCATGCTGCATCACCATGACTGCTTACTTAATATTAGTCCAAGTCTAGAGCTACCAGTTAGCAAGGGCTGAGTTTCATTCAACCGTGTGTCCCGGGCACTCTGCATCAGGCCTTGCTCACGAAAGGCTGGGCAGCTAGACACGGCAGCAGCTTGGCCGCCACCAACTCGGGCGCCGCTTCCATAGTTTGCAGTGTGGCTGGGAAGTAACTGCCCAACCAAGGACTACATTTCCGGGCACCTCATGCATCTGGATGAGTCCTGCCCAAAGAAAATTGGACATGCACCAGTTCTAGGCCAGAAAGAGAACGTGCGCCATTTTCTTTGCTCTCCCTGCCCTTGCCTGCCGGCTGGATTAGATGCCCGGGTGGCAGCTGCCCCTGAATGGCTGTCCTCCCAGTGACTGACGGGACCGTACGTAAGAGGCCTCTAACGTGCCCGGCTATTGAGTGGGTGGGCTTATCTGTGGCAGCAGCTAGCACTGCTCTACCTGTAGGGTACGTGACCAAGTGAAGGAATGAAAGCCCGGGCAAATGCCAGTCACTTGCTGCGTGTCCACAGGAAAGCCCAGCACAAAGGAGGACTTGACATCACCTTCAGGAGGTCCAGTTTCAGCTGTATTTCCCCTTGAGTGGACGAGCACAGAGCGCCCACAGTGATGCTCATGTACTCCTCGGTGTTGATGACTGACAGCTGCTCCAAGATGCCGAGGGAGGCTCCCCGGTAGCTCTCGTCATCCAGGAAGATCTTGACGAAGGGCACCATGCCGTGGTCTTTCAGGACAACTGGGGGCCAGACAGACAGCATTGCTAGAGTGAAGGGCATCCTGGGACCCTAGTTTCAGTTATAAGCACAGCTTTTCTTTACAATTTCCAGGTTTGTTTGGCTACATATGTATATGTTTTTTTCCACCCATTAGAAACTTTTTTTTCAAAATCAATACTTACTGTTAAAATAAGGACAGGAATAGAGAAACCATGGAGTTGAGAATTAAAAAGAAAACTGCTTTCTTCTCCAGTGAGAATTCTGCTTTTGAAACCACCTTCCCCCTTTTCTAAGTAATATAAACTTTAATTGGATGCACCTCTGACATTTATTTCCACATAATTCCCTAATCCAGGGCCAATGGCAATTCTTATCTTATCAGTTCTTATCTCTGCCTAAAGTCTTGTTCAAAGCAAGCCAGAATTTAAGAATGTATTTAATTCATAAGCAGTTTCTTGGGATGGTGGGGGAGCAGAATCAAAGAAATTTGCCTAACGGTATGTTTTTTGTTTAAAAGTAATCCTAAGAATTTCTTCCCCGGGACTGACCTTTGGAGTAATTACATGTAGAGTAAGAGCCAGGAAGTGACTGGGTCATTCGAACGGCATGGTGTGGATCTGCGCTGGTCCGCTCCATGAAACAGAATTTCCCAATTATGGGCCAGGTATTCCTTACATGGAATCACCTAGAAGGCCTTTTAAAAGTAGATTTCTGGGCTCTACCTTGACCTGATAATTAGATCTCTGGGAGGGAACCTAGGAATATGCATCTCCCTTTTAACCAGAACCTCCAGGAAATCTTTTACAGTCTCACGTTAGAGATGCTCTACCGTAATGAAATATTCATTCACGTTTGGCACAGGTGACCTGTGAGCCCCCCAAGTAAAGATGCACCAGATCACCAAAGCCATTTATGTCACTTTGCTGATGCATCTGCTTTATAATGTAACATACATGCCTATATTTTACGCATGTATTTTTAAACATGGGAGCCACATGATCTCAGGAAGCTAAAAAATTTTTTTAATGAATGAAGCTATTAAATCCATCATGGGCTAGAAGCACGTCAAATTATATCTGTTAAAAATGAGGACAATATTTTATAATTTGAATCTTTTTATAAAAGCATCTATAGTCAGTGCAGCAGGATATTAACAGGCTTTACCGGAGGGAAATGGGGTTTCTGTGGTCTCGTAAATTTAAGATGACTCTTTGCCTCACAACCTTATTTAGCAACCGAAACAGTAAAAAGTGTCAGCTGATGTGTCCGCCAGCTCACTGACGGTCACGTGACACGAAGCAGTGAGTGGGCATCAGCCACAGCCACAGTGTGGACTCTTCTTCGGATGTCGCCTTGAGCACTGACACCGGTCATCAGGAAGCAGTCAGTGTTCCCCCAAGCAGCCACAATGTCAATTCGGTACCGTTCTCACCTGCATTCCTAACTGACCCTTTCAGAAGCGTGACCACAGTTTTCAGCATCACACAAGTCAGTTCTCTTTCTGTATCTTGAACTCCAGGATTGATCTCTTTTTTTCCTGCCATATTTAAGAAACAGTGAACAGAAAGTGTTAAGCACATGGGCTATGGCCCCAAATCTCCAATTCTGTCGCTTTTCTACCCTCTTTGTTGTCTTTGCCCAGTCACTGGGTCACGTCCAGCTCTTCGCGGCCCCATGGACTGCAGCACACCAGGTCTCCCTGTTCTTCACTGTCTCCTGGAGTGTGCTCAAACTCGTGTCCATTGACATGTCCAATATCTATCTTCTTAAAGAAAGATGAATATCATGCTTCCATTATAAAGGAGTGTGCATCCCAACTTGTAAGATGTGACCCTACAATCCCTGCATCAGAAACTCTCCAACTTGAATTGCATCAGAATCCCCTGGAAGACTTATAGAAAATGCAAGGTATGTGCAAGGGGCATGCTTAGGCAGGAAGAGAACCCAGGCCAGCACTCCTGAGGCAGAGGCGAGGGGATGCTGCCGAGAAGCCATGGGCATACCAGCCAGCAGGGTGCACAGAAGTGTGGCCAAGGTTAGAGGGGCCAGCTGGGCCAGCAAGGCCCTGGTTGCTGACCTCTGTTCCAAGTGGAGACCACAGGGCCCTACAGCCCATGTGAGCGAGGTGGCCGTGTTCCAGTCGAGCCCAGAGGTGACCCCATACCTTTCCCCCACCCAGAGCTCAGGCCTCTCTGAAAGCCCTTTCCCTTTTGCACTCCTGAGGCCCTGTCTCCCCACCTACCCATCTACCCATCTAGATACTCAGACAATAACTGGTGCAGGGGGTATCTGATAGCTGAGAACTCATCAGGCCTGAGTTAGTCCCACGAGTTGGCTTAAAGTTACACCTATCCCTCTCAACTTAGCATGGGGAGGAACAAGCAGGTTACAGAAAACAGGGAGGCTGCCTGTGCTGTGAAGCCATGGATCCCAAGGGTACTCTCTCTAAGCTTCATGGCGCCAGGCGACCCTGCACGCTCACTTCTCTCTGTTATGTTGGTGGGTGCTGGGGCTGGTACACAGACCAGACCCAGGTAACACCGACCCCGGCCCACTCCCCACTTCCCCTCCTGACGTTCCAGGGAGGCACCTGACTTCCTCAGGATCTTGGCGTGCTTCCGCAGCTGAGCCAGCAGCAGACCCAGGAGCCCCGAGTCCCGGAAGATGTCAGGGAAGAGCGGGTCGCCACCGGCAATCCTGAGGATGCTCTGCAGGGCCACGAGGGTACAGAGTGACTCTGGGCTCTCCTGGATCAGACGCTGCACCTTCCGCAGGATCTCATGGGGCACGTAACGCAGCTCAAACACCAGGGCCTCCAGCATCTGGAAGAAGTGCCTCTGCACCAGGGTCGGCTTCAGGGGCACGATCTCCACAAACTGCGAGATGGGCTGCAGGGTCCACTCCAGCAGGAAGAAGTTGCGGGCGTTCCAGGTCCACATGGTCCTAATGGATGACAGGACTTTGGTGCAGAGGACAGGATCGCTGACTTTGTGGAAAACATTCTGCAGGACTTGAAAGGCCTGAAGATTCTTCACAGTCACCCCTGAAGAGGCAAAAAGGAATCATCCTGCAAGCCATTTCTCCTGACTATGCCCAGAAATAGGTGGTTGAATTATCACGAGGATGTGCCATTTAAAGTTTCTACTAATTCCTGTAGTAACTATCTATCAGAAGTCCAGAGAAGCCATCTGTCTAGGCCTAGGCTGTGAGTAAGGTTAGAGCTGCATTGTCCAAGACGTGCTGGCTGATTAAGCATTGAAATGTGGCTACTGTGAACCCAGGCATGCCATGAGAAAAACACACGCCAGATTTCTAAGACAGCACAAAGAAATGAACATGATGAAAAAAATCATTAATGGTTATTTGTATGATCACATTTTTGATGGTAATATTTTGGCTATACAGAGTTAAATAAAATATCTTATGAAAAATAATTTAACCTGTTTCTTCTTAATTTTTAAAATTTTATAATTATAACATTTAAAATTATGTAGTGTGGCTCACATTATATTTCCATTGGGCAGCATGGGGCTGGAGGACTGGTTTCAATTAGTTAAAATCAAATGATGCTAAAGATTACTAAGCAAAGTCAGTTTCATTTCTAGACAAGCTATTAAATAAAAAGACCATCTGAACCCATCCCCCCTTTTTCTCTCCAGATACAAGGTCAAGCCTCATTCTATCCTGCCCTTGAGACACTTCCTCACAGAACTCTCTACTTCCAGCTCTCTCTGCCTCAGACACTCAAAATGTTTCTGAAACTCCTCTCTAGTCCACACGCTGCCCTGTGTGTCTGCTGGAGTCACATCCAGTGGCTTTTCCTACACTGGCCTCACAGCTTTTCACCCTCCACTTCGTCCCCCTCCGTCCTTCCTGGCCCGCCCATCGTTGCCTTGACACCTCTCTTGAACGAGACTCTCTGTGCAGTTTCCTGACTGACCCAGGCAGAGCTGCACCCCACCCTTCGTGCCTCCACTGTTCTTATTTATCAGCCAGCTATCGAATGGGTTGTAGCTCGGGGTTTATGTGACAGTCTCTGTAGAGAGTCTTTAAGGTACAGACACCTGGCCTGTCCACAGTGGTTACCAGCACGGTGCAGCGCGGCTGCTGGACAGAAGCATCAGCACATGTGGACTGAATTCATCAGTCAATCAATCAATCAATATATCATAGAACTAAGGAGGCGCTGACTCTGAGCCGGGGTTGCTATTTCAGGGCCATCAGCCCCTGTTAGACAAGCAGATGGCACCAAGTAAGTCACATCAGAGGTAAGAATGGAAATCACAGGTTGTCTCCATTATTTGAGCAAACATTTCCTCTAAGTCTTACCCAGGGCGTTTGGGAAAATGTATTAAGGAGAGATTCTCAATACATAGGGAATCCATCGAAGGCATGACAGAATCAGGCCCTACCGAGTCACCAACAGCTGCCACGTGTGTTTCTGCACAGAGAAGCAGGAAAGGACCTGCACTGCCTCTTCAGGGCACACAGCACCCAGGGATGCCCAGAGACCCACCAGAAGCCTCGTGATGGAACTTGAAGCCTTCGAGCTGCGGGTAAGTGATGCTGTCGAACACCTTCAGCTCTGACCTCCCACAGGTTGTCAGCCACACCACCAGCCCGAGGAGCTCCTCCAGGTGGGGGTCAGCCTCGCTCTGGGTCAGTCCGTCGTACCTGCGGGGACAGACGAGACCAGCTTCCTGGATGTCTTGGACAGAACAGCCAGGTTTGCTCAAGGTGCTGGTCATAGGGGGGCAGAGCCGATGAAGACCACGGTGCTCCGCATGACCCCAAAGATCTCCACCAGTTTAGCACTGAAAGGCATGGGGCGGGGGGCGGATAAAAGTCACTCTGTTTGCAAGCATCAGCCCTAGATCTAAGGACTTGCACAGACAGAATACAGAGAAACCTGTATTTCAGGTATCTGGAATATCTCTGTATGCAGAGGAACCTGTGATCAGAGCCAAGCATCGGCTCACAGGAGAGCTGCTTTCCTTGGAAGGACCCTCAAAATGTACGGGCTTCAGGCACCAACAGGGCAGGAGCACCCCCAAAGTGAGAGACTGGATATTTCAGAAGAGCAACAATGCAAACATCATGGGAAATAATCGGACTTTATTAGATTTCTTCATGCTTACTTCAAGGGTGGGTATTTCTTTTGTTTTCTGCTCCTTATGTGTAGTGGGCTGCCTTGCTCTTCTCATGGAGATATGTCAAGGGTAAAAGTACTGACTTCCATTAAGGCAAAAAGGAAAACAAATGAGCCTATATGGGTCCTTTCTGACATTTCCTAAACAGTTTATCTTCCCTCCTGCCTTCCATAAGAAGTCTGGGGAAAACCAACCAGCCTTTTAACCAAAGAGATATTTAGGAACCGCTACGACAGAGACATCCACGGTAGGGGTCACCCGTCAGTGATGGTCCAGACTCATGTAAAATACGGCATTCTCGCAGAGACGTTCCTTGGGCTTCCCTGGTGGCTCAGACAGTAAAGAATCCGCCTGCAATGCGGGAGGCCTGGGTTCCATCCCTAGACTGGAGAAAGGAATGGCAGCCCACGCCAGTATTCTTGCCCGAGAAATTCCATGGACAGCTACAGTGAGCTGTAGTCCATGGGGTCACAAAGGGGCAGGCACGACTGAGCCTAAGACTAAGCATGCAGAGATGTCCACCCTGTGTGTGCCTGTGGAGGAAGGTCCTCCGGACGCTGTCATCTAGTCCCATTCCTTTGGAATGTCAGTCCTCTCATCCGAGTCATCCCTCTAGACTAAGAGCCTGACTCTGTAGCCGAATCTGTGAAACACAATGGTAATCTCCACCCTACAGATCAGCACGCTGCTCATATTCAGAGCTAAGCCAAGGGAATTTTTGTGGCTTTGCCCTTATAGAGCTTCCCCATAACCAGTGGGAGAGTTCGGGCCATCAGCAAGTTTCTTTCACTTCCATCCCTTGGTTTATCCAATCCCCAGACCCAACTTGAAGATGACATAGCAATTCAGAGTGGAGGAAATTAGTCCAGATTTTGCTGAGTCACATCTTTGTGTGTTTCCCGTGGATGAGTAGTTTGAGAAAAACAGTAGGGGAAAGGCCCTCTGAGACAGGGAATGGAAGGAAGCCAGTAGAGGAGCATTACCAAGCAAGAGCAGTTGGAGCTTAGTCCTCCTGGGGACTCTGGAAGGCAAAGTAGAGCTATCCCACCCAAGGAGCAACTTTGCCGGGTGTATGTCCATCAGCTTCTACCAGTCATTGGTAGGGAGCTAGTCCTGGGGTTTGCTGACCTGTGGGCACTTCCAGCCCCACAGCATTCAGGCAGAGCTCGTCACAGCCATCCTAGGAAGCCTCCCAACAGAGGGTGTGGACCCTAGGAGACTGTCAGACCAGCAGGCACGCTGGCAGCGTATGCCACCAAATGGACTTGGTAAAACTGTTATTGAGCTCACCCATCGGTTTCCTAAAGAAGTTAACTTCAAACTCAGCTGCACATTGAATTACTTTCGCAATAAAAGTCTTCTGGACACTATCTATGGAGATTTGTATCTCAGAAGACATTCTGAGAAGCCTCAATATCTTTCTCCAGGGCACCATATATGATTCTGAGGACCTCAGCTTCCGCTGTTTCTTTCCCACCAAGCACGGCCACTTACCGAAGTAGCACTTTGAGCAGCAGAGGGTAGCCCTCCCCAGTCTCAAACTCCAGGAACAGAGCTGAGGAGATGGGATAGGAGTCCTTCACAAAGCCCAAGACGAGGCTCATCACCTCGCTCACCTCAGGGGCGGGGAGGCTGTCAACAAGCCTGGAGAGGTTCTGGAGAGAGATCTTGATGCAGTCCATGGCTGTGGGAGGAAAGGCACCCAGGCTGAGCTCAGAGGCAGTAGCTTTGCGGCAGTGGCCAT
>SJYF01000205.1:2595546-2617310 GCA_006410515.1 Procapra przewalskii | reverse complement strand
AGAAGCTTCCTCTCTGAGACGGGTCATCCTGAGCGCCACACTCAGATGGAGAGCAAGTCAAGGAGGAAAAGGATGGAACTCTCTGAGCCCTCTGCCCCTAATTCCCAGCATGCAGAGGGACCCAGGCCCATTAGATACCAAGACGCAAGACGCAAGACCTGAGTGTCTCAGGGGACCTTAAGGAAGCAATGCCGTGCAGAAATCAGCTTGATGGAAAGCGCAGCGAAGGATACATGAGCACACGGGAAGACGAAGGGCTAGAAGAGGGTGTGTGTCAGCTACTAAAGAATCCAGGGGCTGGCACCTGGGAGTGTGTTCCACAAGGGAGAGGGCGGAAGACGGTCCAGCCGGTGTGCGGCCTGCTGTGGAGCACACTGTTTACCCCAGAGCTGTGAGAAGCCAGGGGAAGAACTGAGTCAGCAGAAAGATGCCACTGGGTTTGCATTTGGATGGACCACTGCTTTTAGGGCTCTTTTGTGAGGAGAAGCCTCTTCTGAATGCCGGGAGAGCCACACCAGTGTTCAGGAAAAGTGTCTCTCAAAATTTGAGATAAGGCATGTTAGTCCCTCACCTGCGAGGCCAAGGACACTCTCCCAAAACTGCGTGCTGGGCAGGGCAGCCCTGAGAGTTGCCAGCTCGGCAGGGAGACGCCAGCCTAGCTCTCACTGCCTGACCTCCTCAGCCTATCGGCCCGTGGAAAATACTCGTTCCCCTGCAGGGCCCTGGGCACAGGACTCTAGGTGACTAGATCTGCATAACACGGCTTTTTTTTTTTTCCAGTTGAGGATAATGACTAAGTGAGAGCCCCCTGGCAGCAAGGCAGGCAGCTTTTTCTCAGCAGTCTCTGACTCTAGTCTGTGAGGGGTGCTTGGGTTGCTGAGCTCTTCAGGCCTGGCTCAGCCCTACATCATTACCACTGGACCACAGCTTCATCGGGAAATTTCAGTCATGAAACTGGGGATGATGTTTTATCCCCGGGCTGTTACAGTAAGAGGGGGGACTTGTATGTGCCCAGCTCTCAGCCCCTGACACCCTCTATTATAAGGGGTCCCAGAAAGAAGACAAGTCACGGGACAAGTGCTTGGGGACCAGCAGGTCACATTGGCAGGCTCATCCCTTGGAGTTACCCCAAGAGATGGACGGTTGTGCTCCTAAGAGGCACTTCATCTGGCGAAGCTGAACAACGGTGGTGGGAAGGTCAGCTGAAATCTTTCATCAAAGCCTACTCATCCAAGTTATCCTTGCAGAGCCTCCCTCCCTGCCCCACGGTGGGCCAGCACCTGAAAGGAGGCGATACATTTTCCCAAGATTCTGCAGGCCACAGTGGTGTCCATGCTTCCCAGCATCACCCGAGTCCTTGGGAGACAGACGATGCTAAGGGGAGTCCTGGGACAGCTAGAAGAATTGATTCCCTCATGGTACAACCTTTGATCACAGCCAAGTAATGATGCTGGGATGCTGACCAGTGGGGCGTCCACTGCCGGGTACTATCTGAGGGCTTCAAATATGCCGACTCATTAATGCATCCCAGCAATCCAGTGAGATCAGCGGGATTGTTATCTCCATTTTACAGACAAAGGAACTGAAGCACACAGCCATAAAGTGCTCACAGCCACTCAGCTAGGGGGACAGGGCAGGAGCCCACAGCCTGGCTCTCTAACCTCAGAATCGAAGTCCTTAACTTTTACGCACACTGTCCAGAGCAGAGCCTAAGGCACCGGAACTGGCATCTCGGGTTTAATAAGTGCTTCTCTTCTTCACTAGCTGGGGAGCCTTGGCATCATCTGTTTCCTCACTACAAAATGGCATTAATCATCAATATCTAGCTCCAAAAATTAGATAGTATACAAATGAGCTCAGCATAGTATGTGTTTGACAGTATGTGTAGTAAATAAGTTGCCCTTTCCCTCTCCCTTCCAATGGATCATTGAAATGAACAGTACAAGCCCTGTCATGAATGGACCCAAGGAATACAGGGCCACCTACTAGGCATAATTGGACATCAGTGAAAACCCTGTTTGTTCATCTCTTTTTGGATCCCTGGAATCTATGCTATGCTGCCAGGGCATCCCAGGGTCTTATTCTAGAAAGTGTGCCCACAGACTATCCCTGGTCTCCCAGGGTCATACCCTGCAGGTATTGGATGACGCCCACGTTCTGGGCCTTGGAGATGGTCTTCAGCACACAGAAGGTGGGCTCCTTCCAAAAGCAGCAGCTGTGCTCCCGAAGGCACGTCGTGGCAATCATGAGAGACTGGAGCTCATTTCCTGAGAGAAGTCCCTCCAGACCCTGAGCCTCACCGCAAATGTTGAGCAACATCTGAGGGGGAAAAACACAAAGTCTCTGGTTAGGAAGCCTCCTTCCTATAATGAATGTGTTTCTTACTTTTCCTCATCTCAGCAGGAGAGATAGAACTGTGTCTGATCACTGTCTGCCTGAGACTGGCATGGTCAACAGCCACCTAAAAAAAGGTGGCAGGGCTGAACTGTGGACTCCCAACCCACGTCACAATAACACAAGAGTGTTTGACTTAGAGAGGTGTCTTATTACATAGAAATGCAGAAAATGCCACCTGTGATTCAAATACAGAATTAACAGTGTAATTTAAAAAGAGAGCTGTGTTCCTGAATCCCTGGCTGGCACTCAGCCTCTACTCTCTAAGATTACGAGCGTTATCCAGTAACCTCCTAGCTGGATTTCTTGCCCCCATGCATCCCATGTTCCTATGGTCACCTCCTGAAAACCTACTGTGCGCTGGCATGGAAACCAATACTCTAATATGGCCCCCAGAGTTCTGCACGGCCAGCCCTGCCTCTTCCCTCATGTCATCCTGTGTGCTCTCCTTTTGGCTCTTGGTGGTCTTGCGGGGACCCTTGTCCACCCTGGCGAACATGGAAAGCTCTTTCTGTCCAAATCCTTGAGCCCCTTTTTGCACAGTGACAGAGTCTCAGCTGGATAGTCATGGAACTGGGGACAGACCCGCTTTTCTGGTCTCCCCTGAAGATGGCCGGTGATTGTGGCCACGCAACCCTTCACCCTTCATTGAACCAGGGAGCCGAAGGTTGGGATGGAGATGTGAAGGGGGAGGAGCCGTCTCTTCTCCTCTCCTGCCTCCTCCCCTTCACATCTCCATCCCAACCTTCGGTGCCCTGGTTCAATGCCATTCCTCAGAAGTGTCTCCATTTATGCCCAACAATAAGTCAGGCCCCCTGGCTCTCATTTCCCAGCACGTCTCTCAGTTTTCCATCAGAGCATTTAAAACACGACCCTGCTCCTTTATTCATGCGATTGGTCTCCGCAGTCGGCTTCTCCATCTCTCTGTCGTCTCTATGAGAGGGTGCGGGTCTAGTACAGAGATGCACCCAAGAGGGGCTCTGTACATTTTTGTGGAATGAAAGAAGGAAACTCTGAAGAACCTGGAGGTGGTATCGCTGTGGCTCACATTCTGTCCGTACGTAGAGAGGGCCACTGAAGACAGGGCTGCGTTAACTGCCTGCAGGGCACGTGGAAGCCACACAGCGAAGACTTGTTTACGTGCCCAGTACTGTGTCCTGACCACCACGGAAAATATGATTTATATGTGGGCACCTGAGGCCTAAATTTCTAACAGGTGAAGCGTAGGGGACACCCGGCATGAGTGGAATCTGGCAGAACTCATGAGATGCCCACTGGTAATGAGGACTCTGGCTTGAGCATCGGTCTAAAATGGGCATGGCTGGGAGCGCGCATGTTCAGGGGACAGCTACATGCGCAGTTCCCAAATGGTCCTGTGTGCCTGCTCCGTGTGGTGCAAAGAGAAGGAAGAGACAGTACCCCGCCTCCACTGGAGAGGCCAGAGGAGTTTTCTGGAGAACACGGCATGCCAGCAGCTGAGAAAGCAGAACTCGTCGGTAAAGGGGAGAGAGGCGAGAAGTTGCGTGAAAAGTCTCTGCCAGTTAGAGAAGATAGGAAAGACGGGTCATGATGTGAGCACGCCACACGTGACAGTGGCCTGAGATGGTGTCTGAGAGGAGAGATGGAGATGACCCCGCAGAGTGGCCAAATGCAGCCTCAGAAGCCGGATTCCCAGGCTCCAGTCCCGCCTCCACCCGCCTCCTCTACGGCCTTTATTGTTGAGTCGCTAAGTTATGTCCCTCTGTCTTGTGACCCCACGGACCACAGCCCACCAGGCTCTTCTGTCCATGGGATTCCCCGGGCAAGAATACTGGAGTAAACTTCCATTTCTTCCTCCAGGGGATCTTCTCGACCCAGGGCTGAACCCATGTCTCCTGCTTGGCAGGTGGATTCTTTACCACTGAGCCACACTTGGACTCTGGACTCGTGTTTACTCACCATACTTTAGATTACGTTGAATAAAGATGACAGTACCACGCACATCCTGTGATGAAAGACAGGACTCAGGGAGGTGATGGGTGTAAGGTGATGGCACAAGGCTGGTACATAGCAAGGACTTAGAGAGTTGCACAGAGGGGCTGAGCGAGTTTGTTCTCAGAGGTGCAGGGGCCAGAGATAGGAGGTCCCAGGTGCCCAGGAGGGTGGGCAGGACCCTCGACCACAGACTGGAGGACAAGAAGTTGTTGCAGCCAAGCAGAGGAGGAAAAGAAGCAGTGCTCTGAATGAGAACAAGGGCAACACAGGGATACAAGGAGGCGGAGAGAAACTCCATCTTCCAAATGCACGGGATTCCACAGCCTTTGCAGAGCCTGGTGAGCTGGGCCCTCCAGGAGAACAGAGGAGGCTCAGAGCTAGCAGTAGAGAGAGACCAGAGGAGGTTGGAGAAGCAGGTTGGAGGGCCAAGAAGAAGCTTGGCCTAGGCCCAGGAAGTCCAGCCCTCCCCCTACTCACCTGCACAAACATCCTCTGAACTTGAACATCACTCTCAAAATGCTCATCCTTTTCCAGAGGAAAAGCAAAGAACAAGTAGAGGCACCGAAGGAGCAGGGCCGGGAGCCCAGACTCGGCGACTCTGCCCAGGGTCTCCTGCAAGGGAAGTCCAGGCGTGGCCCAGGGCTGCAGAGCGCAGCTCCAGACCCAGACCAGAGAGGCCATCCAACTCGCTTCTTTCAGCCGCGAACTTGGGGAAGTCACTTCCTCTCTCTGGGCCACACATTCTCAATTAGGGAGACAATTTTAGGGCCAGTGGGACAGCTGTGAAGATTAAGTTTACATAAAGCGTGTATTATGTGCTAGGTAGACGTATCTTTTATGTGATAGGGAGATGATAGGAAGGAAGGGGGAGGACTGCTGTAGAGCAGAAATCAAGGGCATTCCTGGCAATCACACCGCTGATTTTGGCAGCTTTCCTCCTGATGAGGGAACTGGAAACTCAGTCGGGAAGAGGTGGCAGAGAACAAGTTCAAGCATCTGAATAAAGGCCATGATGATCAGGGCCCTTTCCCTCCCCTTGCTCAGATGCAAGACCTCAGCTTGACCCAAACAGCCCTATAGGTGAGGACCAATAACCCAGACAGCCACACACCTCAACAGCCCCAGGGCTGCCAGGCAGAGAGGAGACAAGGAGTCAGAACAGAGGGGTCAGCCCAAGAGTGCAGCACCACAGGGCCTCTCTTCCTGGGCTCTGCCTGCAGCTCCGCCGCCATCACCACACTGCACCCGCTGCATGTCTGCGCACACAAACGTGAGCGTGAGGGAGCACGTGTGCGGCTAATATAAAGTACGCGATATCCCACCCTGTGGGCTAAGCTCACAGACACGCTGGGTACGTTAGAAAAGAGAAAGGAAGAATGTGCAGTCCGGGCCAGTACCAGGCTGCTGCGCCTAAAGGTTTCACCACAGGGAGGGTCTGCCCCAGCACCAGGCTGCTGCCACCTAAAGGTTTCACCACAGGGAGGGTCTGCCCCCTGTACTGGGCACAAGCCTCTGCGTGGGTGCACTCAGGGGGTCTCTCCCTGTGCTCTGAACTGCACCATCTCCCCAGAAAGCCAACTGCTCACTCTCTCGCTGCTTTGGAGGCAGACTCCTCCCAGCAGAAAGCAAGACTTTCGGTTCATTTTTACTGCTCACGCTGAAAATAGGCCTTCCTCAGGGGGTGACGAGCCCCCACCCTGGGCTGCAGGTCACTGTCCCGGATGGTGGTTCAGGCTGTTCACAGAGAGGAAACGTCAGGTGGGTGGTCCTCCCGCTGGTGAGCAACTGTTTGCAGTGCTCCTCTCCTGCTTCCTGTACTTTCTCCAAATGCCCATCAGATGCCCGTGTTCACCATTTGACAGAGGGCGGCCACCACTCCAGCCTGGCTCCCTGCTGTTCCTAGTCCGGGCGCCAGGACACTCACAGTGGGCACTCTCACTAGACAGAGGAGCCTCTGGGCCTGCCCTGCACAGGGCTTTGGGTCATTTATGCTGATGGCCACAGCTTCTGGGGGCTGCTTCTGCCTGAGGGGCCACCAGCCATCGGCAGACCACTCCCTCCCCACTGCATGGTGGGATGCACACAGCCAGGATGGGGCCTGGATGGTGAGAAGGAACAGCAGCCGTTTTCATCTCTGGTGCGGCACGGGGCAGGTTCCCACAGGCCTGGCTCCTTTAGTCTGAGTTCAGCAGGAGGCGGTAAAGAGCAGCGGCTCAAAGCATGGAGTCAGAGAGGCTGCACATCACAGGCAAACCCGACTGCTGTCCCCAGCGCAGCCTCACTGTAATCTGATTCCTAGGGTCTTGGGAGGATTAACTGTACAAAGCATGGCATGCACCCAGCCCTGCCCTGACACGCAGGAAATAGAGTCTGCACACATCACCTGTCATTGATCCTCACACTAACCCTAGAGCGGAAGCCTTATTATCTCTAATTTTAAAAGAGACAGCACAACAGAGATGCAAAGAAATCAAATAATTTGTTCAAGGCGGCACACGAGGTGAAAAGGCAGGATGGGAATTCAGGATTTCAGACTCTGAAGCCCATGTTCTTTATCCAAGGGGCGCAGAGGAGGAAAAGCAATCAGTCAGTTTCATGGAAAGAAAGTGCCCGTGAGAAACTCCACTGCCCTGTGCTGGGACATTGGTCAGAAGTGCCCAGCCAGGGAGGCGGGACCAGTGGGGCCTGGAACTTACGGAATCTGTCCCCGTGAGCACGTACACCGACTTCAGGAGTAGGTAACCATCCTGATCCACGTCCGCGTCTCCCTTCCATTGCAGCAGCTTCTCAGCTGCTACCCTTGCTTGCTCTGGCAACAGTGTGGGGAGGAGAGAAAGGTCATCAGCAGGGCGGTACGGTGGCCAGGTCACCCAGCTTCCCCTGACTTGGGCCCCTCTCTCCCTAAGGTTTGCCTCAGCATCCTCACGGAACGTCCACCTCTTGCACGCCCGACAGTGATGCCTGTATCTATTCCAAACATTTCATACCCTGTCAACATTAGTCTCCTTGGAGGATAGCTTTTATTATGCCATCATCCCAGTTCAACAACCATCAGGGGCTCCCTATTGCTAAATAATAAGAACAAGCTCCTCAGCAATTGGACTCGCCACAGTCCAGTGTCTTCTCCCCACTACCTATGTCACGCAGCCCCTTTTGTTGCAGGGATTCCTCCATCTACACCATGCCCAAGCTATCCTTTCCCCCTGGAATCTCCTTCTGCTCTCAGCCTCATAGGCCAGGCTCTGGGGGTCCACCTCCATGAAGGAAAGGATGTGAGTCAGGAGACCGATAGCAGGAAATCTGCTTGGCTTTGGTCTTGGGTGCATGTGTGTGTGTGTGTGTACATGTGTGTGCGTGTGTGTGTGTGTGTGTTGGGGGGAGCAGCATGTGTGTGTGTATGTGTGTGTATATATCACACATGTTTAGGGTAGGGTCAGTGGTGTGAGTGTGTGCATCTGTGTGTCCCTCCCAAGAGCAGCAAATTTCCCCAAGTTCCCCTTCTCTTCCCTCTTCTGGCCTTTCCCTTTGTTCTCCAGGGTCCTCAGTGTCAGAACCTGGGCTGCTGTACATTTTCAAAGGCTCTGCCCTAACTCCCCTGGAAAGCAGGGAGGGGCTCAGCCAGAGGCCTGGGAGGGGCCCGCAGAGCTGTTTCGTGATGCGTGAAGTTCTCCAGGACGGCGTTCTCTTACCTGCAGGCTTTCCCACAAGTGCCTTCTGTATTTCTTGGGCAAACTGGTTGGAAACATCTTCAGCCAGCCTTTGAAGACTGGGAAAGCAGATGATCCCCACGGAGTGCTCCCAGGCCTGAAGTGCAACACACAGGATTCACTCAGTGATGTCAAAGCTACAAAGCCAGGCATCAGAATCACCGCCCTACCAGCCTAAGCCGCTTTCTCAGGTTCACGGAAAGCCGCTGAATCCCCCGCCGTCCAGCTCCCGCTGTCTCCCTACACTAGTGCCTGTGAATCCTTCAACTCATGCTGAGATCCAGACACAACCAGCTTTGACTCTGGACGTCTCCCCCGAACCCACACTCCTGAAACACCAAACACAATTTACTGAATTCACTGCCTTCCCCCCAAACCCGGTGTATCTTGTTTCAGGGAATGGCCCTACCCATCACTCACCTGCTCTCGTAGGAAGTTCCAAGAGTAACTCTCTAGGTCCCTCCTCCCTCCCCTTCTCACCATCAACAGCTGGGTCTCACTGATTCTCCTCTGACACTCTGTCAAACCTCATGCAAATATTTTAGTTTGGTAGAGCAAGTACTTCTTTCAGATAAATTCTAAAAGATAGAACTGCAGATTTTAAAAAGTGGGATTTTCAATTGTTGTTCAGTAGCTCAGTCGTGTCCGACTCTTCATGCAACCCCATGGACCGCAGCACACCAGGCTTCCCTGTTGTTCCCTATCTCCTGGAACTTGTTCAAACTCATGTCCATTGAGTCAGTGATACTATCCAATTAAAAGAGTGGTTTTTCCCCTTTTTTTAGTGATTTGGTACCTATTACTATTAATAACTACTAACTCACTCTCCAGAAAAATTTGCCAGATTAGCCTCCAAGGGCTCCCTGGAAAAGGGGATTTCTCTCCACCCACACCAACAGCGAGCACTGTGGTGCTTTTTCATCTTAAATAACAAAACTTACAGAAGAAAAAATATCTCATTTCAGTTGCAATCTTTGGGTAACTAGAGTGGATGAACACTTTTAATGCCTTTTGAATTGTCTGTTCTTACTCTTAGCCTATTATTCTATTGGGTTTTTCATTATTTTCTTATTTATTTTAAAAACCTTTTTATATTCAAAAATCATTAACCTTTGGTCTATAACATTATCTCAATTTTTCTAAATCTGTCGTTTCATCTTTAAATGTGGTATTGCTTGGTAAACTGTACAGAAATCTGATATTCCTATGAAATGAAATTTCTCAGTCCATTCCTTTACTTTCTGGATTTAGTTCCAAGCTTAGGAAATCCTTTCCCAGTCCAAGTTGTTGCCGTCATTGCTTTCAGTCTCCCGTTGATTTTAATTTCCTTTAAACCCTCTCTTATCTGTCCCTTTCATCTCTGTCCCATCTGGTCTTCTTTTTCCTCAGACTTTCCCTGATTATTGTTTAAAATACTGTTTAATAGAAGTCTTACAGTTCTGCTTGGGATGCCAGACTCGTTCCAGAATTTCCTCCAGTTTCCATAGTTGTCCTGTTCCCAGGTCTGCTTTGCATGTGAGTCCTTTCCCTTTGCTTTCCCGTGTCGTCACAGACTGAGTACAGAGCAGAGTGACTATCCTTGGCCCCGAACTTGAGTTCCTGGCAATTCCTGACCCCGGGTTCCCAGTAGGGAGGTAAGCTGTTGTGCCCATTCCTGGCAATTAGTGGCCACTATGGAATGCAATTTGCTAGACTGTCATCCACTGCTCCCATTCACCAGCCATGCGAAATTATATTCCTTCCCAAAGGCCTGACCAATTTTTTTAACGCTGAGATTCTCCTTCTAGAAAGGGTGAGAAAAACATAAAATTTCCAAAGGGAAATCATTCTCAGTGTGTTTCCTTGCAACAGATACTATGCTTGTTTAGAAGTAAAAACCTTTAAAACTCTTCTTGATATAAAAAGACACTATATGCAAAACAAGGACGAAGACTATAGATTGGGAGAAAATGTCTGTAACACATGTAACTGACAAAAGGCTGGTATTTAGACCCCTATAGATCATGGCATCTGGTCCC
Organism: Procapra przewalskii; assembly: GCA_006410515.1. Lineage (NCBI taxonomy): Eukaryota > Metazoa > Chordata > Mammalia > Artiodactyla > Bovidae > Procapra > Procapra przewalskii. The sequence continues at coordinate 2,607,217 of SJYF01000205.1, read as the reverse complement.
ATCACTTCATGGGAAATACAGGGGGAAACAGTGGAAACAGTGTCAGACTTCATTTTTGGGGGCCACCACTGCAGATGGTGACTGCAGCCATGAAATTAAAAGATGCTTACTCCTTGGAAGAAAAGTTATGACCAACCTAGATAGTATATTCAAAAGCAGAGTCATTATTTTGCTGACTAAGGTCCGTCTAATCAAGGCTATGGTTTTTCCTGTGGTCATGCATGGATGTGAGAGTTGCACTGTGAAGAAGGCTGAGCGCTGAGGAATTGATGCTTTTGAACTGTGGTGTTGGAGAAGACTCTTGAGAGTCCCTTGGACTGCAAGGAGATCCAACCAGTCCATTCTGAAAGAGATCAGCCCTGGGATTTCTTTGGAAGGAATGATGCTAAAGCTGAAACTCCAGTACTTTGCCCACCTCATGCGAAGAGTTGACTCTTGGAAAAGACTTTGATGTTGGGAGGGATTGGGGGCAGGAGGAGAAGGGGACGACAGAAGATGAGATGGCCGGATGGCATCACTCAATCGATGAATGTCAATCTGAGTGAACTCCAGGAGTTGGTGATGGACAGGGAGGCCTGGCGTGCTGCGATTCATGGGGTCGCAAAGAGTCGGACACGACTGAGCGACTGAACTGAACTGAACTGAAATTAATTTTTAAAAAGGCTGATTTTTTAAAAACAGGCAAATGAAGCAATAAACAACTTATTGAAAGATAAATAGAAAATTACTAATAATCAGGGAAATGCAAACTACAACTGCAAGAAGATATTTTATACTTTTCTGGTTAGCAGAAATGAAAAATCTGACAATACCACATGTAGGGAAAGTGAGGAACCCCATATCTTATGCTGGAGAGTTACTTGAAGAAACCTCTTTGAAGAAGCATTTAACATGATTAAATAAAGCTAAGGGGGCACATGTCCAACCACCCAGCAATTCCAGGGCTAGAGAGAAGTCTCTAAGCATATCTCTAAACATGCTGGCATGTGTACACAGGTGATATGGACAAGAAATGTCTATGCAATGTTATTTTTGACTGGGAAAAATTTAATGTTCATCAATAGGATAATGAATGATTTGTGACAAATTTATATAAGGATATCACATAGAACTGAAAAAGAAAGAAGAAACAGAGCTGTATCAATACAGATAAATCCCAGAAATAGAATGTTGTGGAAAAAGCAAATTGTGAAAGTATATTACAGTTTGAACCTACAGAAACTTGTGAGACTATACATAAATTACATGATATTATTAGTTATGCTTATAAAAATACACCCATATTATTGCATAATTTCCATACAGTTTTATAGGCATCTTAGAATGATACCATAATATACCTTTACAATTAGATGTCTCTTTGTATATCATTTCGCACAGAGCATGTTAATTTAGCAGGTTGGGAGTTACCATTGGGAGTGAACAGAAGGGGAATAAGGTCTTGAATTTATACACAGGTGGCTTTAGTTTATCTGAAATGCTTTATTTCTTTTATATGGTTGGTGCATGCGTGCATGCTAAGTTGCTTCAGTCATGTCTGACTCTTTGTGACCCCAGGGACTATAGCCCTTCAGGCTCCTCTGTCCATGGGATTCTCCAGGCAAGAATACTGGAGTGGGTTGCCATGCCCGCCTTCAGGAGATTTTCCGACCCGGGGATCAAGCCTGCATCCTACTTCTCCTGCCTTGACAAGCAGGTTCTTTACCACTAGCGCCACCTGGGAAGCCCATATGGGTGGTGAGTACCTGGCTGTTTATTTCGATTTGAACAAAACTTTGTATCTGAAATAATTAAAAAATTTTCAGCCCTATAAATGAACATAGTCACACCTTTCCTTTGTAAATAAAGTAAATAAACAGTATATCAAAACTTTGCTAAAACTACAAAAATAACTCCGTGAATTTCAAGCACTATTTTACATAGTAGACCTCCAACAAACATTTGACACGTGAACATATGATGAGGGGACCCACATTATGCAGAATAATGGCCAAACATGCCACTAGTTTTGTGCCAAATGCTGTGCCAAGCACTGACATGCATCATTTTCACTAATCCATGTAGCATACCTTTGGGATTGGTATTATTATTATTCCCACTTTACAGAAACTGAGGCAGAACCAGGCGGTAACCTGAGATAACCAATTAAGCAGCAGAGCAAAGAGTTGAATTGTCTCACACGTACCGAGATAGCATGTGCATGTCCAAGAAATGTATGGCTAGCACCTGGAAACCAGCTATCACCTGGAAAAGTTAGTCTCTGGAGAGAAAATCAGTCTTCCTGGCTGGGAATTCCAGTGGTAACGTTATTTCCTTCCCCAGGACTAAGAATGCTATGACATCTTCCTAACAAATGTCTGTGCCCCCTCCCAGCGCTGGCAAACCCCCGAAAGGCTGATTTGCAGGCAGTCGACTCAGAGGCACTGAGACTGTCTTTGAGCTGTGGGACTCCAGGAGGCACTCTACAATAAAGCAGATGGGGCCACTGTGAGTTGAACAGTAATTGTATACTTGGCCAGATTCTCCCAAGGCTCACACTCCTTCCCGGGACCATGATGGCTACTTCTGGAGGCCCCAGGAACTCTGTCGGGCCATTGGGGTGCTATTTAATGCACAGAGGCAATCATTTACTGAATGGTACCGTGGAGACCCCAAAGAGTTAAGGCGACTTTCAAAAGGAACTAATTTTTTCCCCAAATTGGGATTTGCATGCTGGGAGAATATTGCTCAATATTTTAAAAAAATTTTATTCACTTACATTCTCTACGCTGCACCATCATGTCTTGTGGCTGTCCCCTCACATGGGAAAAAGAAGAAGAAAATGATGCTCTGGTCTCCAGAGCATAAGGAATGACAAGCTCTAGAGGAAATGAGAGAAAACCTTGGCTTTGAAAGACAGAGAACCTGGTCAGTTTTCAAGCGTGACTGCCATATTGCCGTTTCTTCATTGCTGCAAAGTTTGATGACTTGGCCTTTAAATAAACTCAAAACATTTCAGATACTTTACATGAATTTCCCCTGCTAATTCTCTCCTTTGTAAGCAGAAAAAAAAGCGATGCATCCAAAGTTTATTAACGTAACAAAAATAGTGTTCCCCTGAGAAGGGAATAAACTGTGCAGCAGGCCCCACTCTGAAGTGGATTAGAGCCAGAGATGAACATGAAGGAGTATTTATCCTCCCCTCCCCTCTGGATGCCACACTTGGAAATGACTCTTGGTCATCCTTGTTATTATATTTAATGTCACTTCTCTCTCTTCCATAGTCAGTTGAGTCCATGCTGGGTTTATATAAGAATGATTGACCACATCCAACAGTATAAAGTCTGTACCACTGGCTGGGCAGTTAGCCTAAGAGTACCTATGCACACACACACACACACACACACAAATACAACTGACTTTGTTTTAATTCCAATCCCCCAGCACTAGGAAATAAATGGATTCCTGCTTGTGTTACCCACTGTTCTGATTATCTATTGCTGTATATCAAACAAGCCCAAACTGAGTGGCTTAAAATAACAGCAATCATTTATTTTTCTCGTGGACCTGCAATTCAGGCAGAGCTCAGCAGGAACAGCTTTTCTCTGCTTCACTCGGCTGGGGGGCGAACAAGGGCTGAGAGATCCAAGATAGCACACTCACATGGCTGGAAAGCCGTGCTGGCTGTCAGTAGCAGCGCAGCTGCAGTGTCAGGAGCTTTGCTTCTCTCCACATGGGCTTTCACTCAGGGCTGCCTGGGCTTCCTCACTACATGGCATCAGGGGGTCTAAGAGCAAGTATTCCAAGTGACAGGGAGAAGCTACAATTCTCTTGAGACCTGAGCCCGGAAATGTCATTTTTGCCCTATTCAATTAGTCAAGCCATCACAAACCCATCCAGGTTCCAGAGGAGGGGACACAGATGTCACCTCTTGAAGGGAGCAGTGTGAACCTATTATCAGTATCCCTAATCTACCAAAGGCACAGAGTTGCCTTTTTCCCCGTGTCATCCCACCCCTGAGATTGTCTGTCCCAGACAGGGAGGAATTTTACACTAACTGCCAAGGATTCCCCATTGTCTAGCTGCCTGCTTTCTCTCAAAGGACACATTCTAAGGACAATCTTCAACAACTATACCTGTAACTCTAGTTTCTCCATCTATTACTGCCCAATAGCTATGTGCAGTGAGAGGATGCAAGTGGTTGCGGCCTTCTCTTGCTCTAAGAACTTGTGATAGGAAGGTTTCAGAAAGACCAAAGCCCGAGGCCCTTGGCAGGGAAAGAACAATGGTCCATTGAATCCCACTGCCAGCGCCACTCTGCACCCGGGGAAGTCACTGGCTCTGTGCTGCTTCCTGTGCAACCCAATAAAACCACCTCCTCGCCTGCAACATCCTGGAGTCAGCTCCCTGAACAACGCAAGTGCGAGGAGGGGCAGCCTTTCTGAACTCAAGGAGACACGGGAAAGTCTTGACTGGCCACTTGCCACGGGAGATGGCTTTTTAAGTCCTGATACTGCTAAGAGGGTTCTTTGCAAACAAACTTAAAGAACTCTGTTTTATGGATACACAGTTCAGAAGAGAGTTTTTACAAGCTTGACTTCTTACATTGTAATCCAATGGCCATACTCAGGCTTCATCTACAGCTCAGATTTTATCTGCACTACAACCCCTCCCCCCAAAAAAAACCAACTTCCCACCTTCCCCATGTTCCTTTCTGCTACCAATTCTTAATTAAGAAGCTTGAGAGCTACAGTTCTGGCAGGATTTTATTGGTCAGAACTTAATAGGAACAACAGGTTTGTAAACATATGGGCCTTAAAAGAATATAGAAATTAAGAAAATGATAAAAAAAGAAAGAAAGAAAAAGCTGGTGATAGTCTGCCTCTACAGGGCTCATCAGAGGTGGGCTCCAGAGATCCAAAACATAGCAGATTTCGTCAGCAGTGTTGGGGATCATGGTAACCAATGAGCTTTTTTCCGGGAGACTGGTGAGAAGGGAATGGGCACCATGTCTACGTTCCATGTGCTGTGGACTTTACAGTCCTCATCTGATCTCACCCTCACAGTATCCCAGCAAAGTGGTACTGACTCCACTTTACAGATGAGGAAACGAAGGCTCAGTAAAATTTAGTAGCTTGCTCAAGGATGCTCAGCTAATAAGCAATGGAGCTGGGTCTGGAGCCTTACTGTTTGACTCAAAATTCCATGTATTCAACAATAGGGCCATCGTTCTTCCTGTAATTAGGAAAGGGTTTGGGAAGCATGAAGCAATAGTGATGTTAGGTTGCTGTCCATGAGGTCAGTGTGTACACAGGGTCAGGTAACAGATCAGTGATGTGGCTTGGGTGGGCTAGAGAGTGAGGGGCTAGGGTAACTAAGAGGCCAAGACCGTCTGCTGTTGGAAGAGGCACCCCAGCCATCTCCCTCCAGTTATCACTATTGGAGCTGCAAATATTTTCAAGAGGAATTTGAAATCTGAGTCTCAAGTGAAAACTTTCCACTTTGAAGAAATGGCACCAATTCATTTTTGAATGAGTTCAATTTTGAGAGTCCCTTGGACTGCAAGGAGATTAAACCAGTCCATCCTAAAGGAAATCAGTCCTGAATATTCACTGGAAGGACTGAAGCTAAAGCTGAAACTACAAACACTTTGGCCATCTGAAGTGAAAAGTTGACTCATTGGAAAAGCCCCTGATGCTGGGAAAGACTGAAGGCAGGAGGAGAAGGGGATGACAGAGGACGAGATGCTTGGGTGGCATCACTGACTCGATGGACATGAGTCCGAGCAAGCTCTGGGAGTTAGTGATGGGCAGGAAAGCCTGGTGTGCTGCAGTCCATGGGGTCATAAAGAGTTGGAAATGACTGAGCGACTGAACTGAATTCATTTTTAATACCTAGAAGCCAAACAAACACATTTTAGGCCCTACTCAGTATCCTCTGTTCTGGACAGTTACAGGTAAAACCTCTCGGTCTTCCTTCCTTTCATAGCACCAGGCCCAAAAGAGATTATAGGAGCTCAGTAAATAGCTCCTCTGTCCATGGAATTCTCCAAGCAAGAATATTAGAGTGGATAGCCATTCCCTTCTCCCGGGGGTCTTCCCCACTCAGGGATCAAACCTGGGTCTCCTGCATTGCAGGCAGTTTCCTTACCATCTGGGCTACTAGGGAAGCCCAAATATTTGTACAACAAAAGAATCAATTCTCAAATCAACAATCTGGAGAAAGGCAAAGAGGTATCAAGCCCTGGCTCTCAGGTGCAGAGCCTTTCATCAGAGCTAGGGCTGCTCAGAGGGGTAGGAAAGATACAGTGCTATGGCCGAACCCATACGCTTTCCCAGTGGCTTGGTGGGTGAGGGGCAGCAATTCTCACATTTTTCCTTTTATAAGGCAAAGTTGATCTGAGAACTGGGTAAAATTGCCTCCCAGAAGTTGGAGTCATCAAAACAGGAAGGGCGGGAATGAGAAACCTAAGTGGCCTCTCTTTATCTAGTTGCTCTTTTCCAGTATGTTTGCTATGCACCAGTTATCCCGTCTGCGAAATGGGATATATGGAGCGTACTAGTCCAAAACACGGAGAAAATCATGAATTCATAGACAGTAAGTTACTTGGCAATTTTTTACAGAAAAGCATGCCCAAGTATTCATTGCATCCTATAAATATGATCCCCAAAAAATTCTGAGTCATCTTTGGAAATCATTAAGTATTTCTGGTTAATAGGTTAGATGAAACATATTAGCAAAGGGATTTCCCAATAAAAATCTACCAAAGCCTCCACCTGGATGTCCAAGTCTAGTTTCAAATGTGAAAGTATCTCATATTCTCCATACTTGGAATGTAAGTACTGGATTTTGCAATAATATCCCAAAATCAATGGTCAAGCAAAAACTAAGTCTTCATAAAAAGATGCTTGTCTAAGTCTACAATTAGACTTTAACACACTCAACTCCAAGGCAGACCTTTAACACACTCAACTCCAAGGCAGACCTCACTGGCAGGAACTTCATTCCAAGACAATGAAGGAAATTCCTTGTACCCAGACTGTTCTCAGCTGCCACCAGCCAGAGTGCCAACCCGGTGGGCAGGCTGGGCTTCTGTGTGTCTACAGCCAGGGAAAGGAGTCCTGCTCTGCCGCTCCCCACTGATTACATCTCAGTTTGCGTTATTGACACAACTTATGTTCTGACTCTTCCAGGCCCTGGTGTTGAGTCACCAGCCACCCTGCCACTCACATGTCAGGACACAGTTTCCTTTCCTAGCTTGCCAAGGAGCAGGTTTCCCCTCTGGCTCCTAAGCAGAGATTGAACAATATCATTGTTGAACAATGTCCTTTTTTAACTAAACAGACAATAATACTCAACAGCCAGCTGTCCACCCTTTCCAAATCCATCCTCACCCTGGAGATAAGCCTTGTTGCTATCTTTATTAAATAGCACAACACTCTCCTCTAAGCAACCAATCAGAGACCACTCGTGATGATATGAAAACCACCGACTCTGGCTTCCAATCATCCCAGAAGGGTCCCCAGAGTGCTGTCTCACCTTTTTACAGTTTCAGAAATGAGAATACCAACCTTTAGGAACAGTGGGAGCAGATTCAACAGGCTCTTCTGTTGTTCAGCCGGGCTCCTGGGAGCCAACTGCTGGTATTCCAGAAACTTCCTCTCTAGCCTCTCCCAGAGGGCAGTGGGGCCAGGGCTCTGCCCTCCTGGTGGGAAATCAGGCTGCGCAGCATCAGGCTGGCCTTTCTCTTTGGATCCTGGATCCTCAGCTCTGGCTTCAGCCTCTGAGACCTCTTTCGCCTCCATGCCTCAGCAAAGCAAATCTGAATTAAGAACAAAAGAGAAAACTGAACAGCCCCATCACAACACTTTCTGATGAAGCTGCTTGTGGAATGAAACATCATCCTCATTTAGCCCAGTTCCTACAGCAGATGGTTCCTCTAAGAATCTGAAACGGACTAAAGTAAGGAACGCTTCTGAGGAAAGAGGTTCCAGCTTAGACGTGGCTCATATGGACAGTCTGACGTCTGCCAGGCACCATCCCGGGCTGTTTACGCAGACTCCCTCACAAGAGACATGGGTACCGTTATTTTCTCTGTTTAAGTAAGGAAACGGAAGATCCAAAAGGCACCCAGGCAATGAGACATCCAGCTGAAATGTAAACCTTTAATACCAAACCTGTTTTTTTTTTAATTATTATTATCTGACACTACTCCTCTTTAAGAATGCTGAGTAAATAGAAAAAGCATGTAAATGTCTCTCTGTATTTGCAGAGGCATGTAATCCCATATCTTCTATTTTAACTCCATCACGTGAGACTAAAGGATGCAAGTTCTTCATTCTCAGCATTATTAGCTGCACACTCAATATTTTTAGAGAACTTTACCCTCAAAATGACTCTTGAACTCCCCAAGTTAACTTTAAAGAACCTCTCTGTTGGTACACACAAAACCGATGTTTCCAAGCTGGGAAGTTGGGGTCAGTAGGCCTGAGGACAGGAATACGGCCGTGTGTGTGTGCCCAGTCGCTCAGTCCTGTTTGACTCTCTGCATGCCCGTGGACTGTAGCCCTCCAGGCTCTTCTATCCATGGGATTTTCCAAGCAAGAATACTGGCATGGGTTGCCATGCCCTCCTCCAAGGGATCTTCCCAACCAAGGAATTGAACCCGTGTCTCTTGTGTCTCCTGCATTGGCAGGCAGATTCTTTACCACTAGGGCCACCTGGGAAGCCCATAAAACTAGCCAAAGGCTTATTCACCAGACAGGTAGCCTTGAGAAAGCACTGCTATTTGTGCCTGTGACTTTTCAACTGCCATACTCTGTGGCTGAGGCAGGACAGGCTCACAGCACAATAGAAGCTTGTTTGTTGTTTGTTTGCAAGGAGTGTAGGAAACTCCGAGCAGACCAGAGTGTCAAGGTTCCCTGCAAGAAGCCCTTCCCAACCATGATGTCACCAGCCACAATAGATAGCCACCAATCAAGGGACAGCAACCAGACGGACCCAGAGGTGGGTCCACAGCACTTTTCTCTGGGCTAAGACACTGAGGAGGCACATCGTGCTTTACTTGGAGCCCAAACACAGAATCCTTGCAGCCTAGAATTCCCGCTAACTAAAGATCACATGTCCGCATGAGCCATCCGTTTTTGAAATGTCCTCACCTTTTAGGTACAAAGCTTCTTGAGCCCCTGCTCTTCTATCAAACATACTCTCACACTTCATTTGCAGAAGTCATTTTCTTATACAAAAGTCATGTACATTTAGCATCAAAACTTGGGAAGGAAAAACATATCAGGAAGAATATCAAGCAGGCCTACATCCAGAAATTGACCATTGATATTGAAGCTTTTCTTACAAATATATTGTATAATAATATCATTGAAACAAACTTTTTATTTGTGCTTTTGCTTTCATCGGTTGGTTGGCTGGGACCTCACTAGGGTTTGTTTATTTCCATTTGGGGCTTGACCCTCAGTTGCAGAGCTTCCCAGGTGGCTGAATGGTACAGAACCCGCCGGCCAAGCAGGAGACACAGGAGATGAGGGTTCAATCACTGGGTCAGGAAGACCCCCTGGAGGAGGAAATGGCAGCCCACCCCAGTAATCTCACCTGGGAAATCCCATGAACAGAGGAACCTGGTGGGCTCCAGTCTGTGGAGCTGCAAAGAGATGGAGAGGACTGAGTCACTGAGCACTCAGCACCTCAGGGGCAGGTGCAGCTGCCTCAGCACCGTCTCCTTCCTGACCAGGACCAGGCGTTGACTGTTTACTCACTTTTCCCTAGACTCTTCATCCCCCATTCCCGTCTACCCCACCCCGCCCAGCCCACCTGTCTGACAGCATGGGTCCTTATAAAACGGGGCACGATTTCTGAAGGCAGCATTTTAATTTCCCCCAATGACTTTTTGCATCTTTCCTCAACTCACTTTCTCACTCAACATTATGACTTCAGACCCCAGCATGCGGCTCTGCGTTTGCCAGCCTCGCTTCCTCTAACTGTTGCTCCACGTCACACACTGGGCATCATGCGCCTGCTTGCTGTTCACTCCTCAGCGGATGCTCGATTGCCTGAGACTTCTTGTACCGCCTCCATCCTGCCCTGGACATTCCCACCAGGCTCCCCTCACGGGGCTGCACGGGACTGGCTCTGGGTACATACACCTAGACAGGAGTGCTGAGTCAAGAATGTATGTCTCTTGATTCAACCAAGTACGCTCGACTAAGATGCCTCCAGAAAGCTGGTGCCGAGCCACACTCCCCCACCTCCAAAGGGTCCTCTGCCGTCTCCTCCACACCCGTGCTGGACATCACCCTGCTTTCTAATATTTGCCGATCAGATTGAAGTAAGGTGATGCTGCATCTCTCTCACCGATGAGTCTGAGCATCTCTTTATATGACTCATAGTCTTCTGGATTTCCTCTTCTGAAAAATGACCACTCAAAACCTTTGCTTATTTGTCTTTGACTATCTTTTTCTTGTTGCTTTGAGAGAGTATATTCTAAAAATAGATCCCGTGTTGCCTTTAAAAATACCTAATATCTTCTCTCAATCCATTTCCTCATAAATTAGTTTATGACTTTTTTTATGTCACAAAAAAGTATCATGACTACTTCCTATGTTGTTAAAAATCCCCTACATCTTCATTTTTATTGGTGTGTAGTGCCGGTAGAACCGTGCTGATCCGTCATTAAACTAATCCCCTACATGTAGGCATGTAAGTCATTTCTAATTATTCACTGCTGTAAGCAACACTGTGAGGATAACACTGATGTTTAAGCCTTTCCATCTCTTCATGGTTAAACAGCAGTTTGCAGTACATCCCTAAAAGGAAATCGCTGGATTAAAAGACAGGAAAAATTTTTAGGCTCTTGACACATATTTCCAAACAGCGTTTCCCAAAGCACCTCATCAGTGTACAGTCTTCCTACCAAGCATGTGCCGGATTTGACACTTCCTTCGTTACCCTTTTTTTTTATTTGTTTGTTTGTTTGTTTCAATTCTTGCTGATTTAGTTTAAAAGCTGATTAAATGGCATCCAACAGGCACATGAGAAGAGGCTCGCCATCGCTAGTCATCATGGAAATGCAAATCAAACCCACAGTAAACTATCACCTCACACCTCAGAATGGTTATCATCAAAATGAACACAAATAACAAATATGGACAAGGTTTAGAGACAAGCGAACTCTTGCAAACTGTTAGTAGAAAAGTTCATTGGTGTAACCACCATGGAAAACAGTATGGAGGTTTCCCAAAACTCTGAAAATAGAACTACCTTATAAGCCAGAAATTCCACTGCTGAGTATATATCAAAAAACAAAGCAATAATTTGAAAAGACAGATGCAACCCAGTGTTCATAGCAGTATCACTAGCAATTGCCAAGATATGGGAGCAACCTAAGTATCTATCAACAGATCCATGGATAAAGAAGATGTGGTACATACGTACAACAGACTGCTACTCAGCCATCAGAAAGAATGAATGTTTGGCATTTACATCAACATGGATGAACTTGGAAGGCATTACACTAAGTGAAGAAAGTCATACAGAGAAAGACAGATCCTGTATGGTATCACTTATGTGCAGAATATAAAAAATAAAAGGAACTAATGAATATAAGAACAGCAACAGCAAGAAACAGACTCACAGATATAGTGAAAAACTAGAGGCCACCGGGGGGGGGGGGGGGGGGAAG
>SJYF01000205.1:2571097-2581642 GCA_006410515.1 Procapra przewalskii | reverse complement strand
ATCACAAATAACATAAGGAGACACACAAACAAGAGAAAAGTATTTACAATACACATAAATAAAAAGAATTAACATCAGAATATGTACTGCATTACAGAAAACCAATAAGATAAAGACAGACGACCTCATAGAGAAAAAGATTTGAACAGGAAAAAGAATTTAGAATGGGCAAGGAGGATATAAACAGATGACCAAACTCAGTATTTCAGAAAATGCAAATTTAAAACACAGAAGGCTTTTCATTTGCTCGGAATCGGTATAAAACTCCAACAAGATCAAATGTTGGTGAAGATGTAAAGCAAGAGAAAGTTTTACATATTGCTGATGGGCGGGTAGTGTTACAATCGACTTGAAAGAGGTTTCGCTATTATCCAGTAAGGCTGAAGATTTATATACCCTACCACCCACCAATGCTGCTTCTAGGATACGTAGCCTAGAGAATTCCTGCACATGCTCCACAGGGTATACGCACAAAGGAGTCTGCCAGCCGTACTTACTGCACCAAGCAACTTATAATAAGAAAAAAAAACACCGCAGGAGTATCCCAAGCGCCCACTGGCGGTATATCGGGAGAGTGTACTGAGGTGTATCCGTGTGTAACAGAATATTATCCAGCAGTGAGAGAGCTTCCCGGGTGGCGGTAGTGGCAAAAGAACCCATCTGCCAGTGCGAGAGACATGAGGTGCAGGCGTGAGCCCTGGGGTCGGGAAGATCCCCTGGAGGAGGACATAGAAAACCACTCCAGTCCTCTTGCCCGGAGAATCCCACGGACAGAGGAGCCTGGCGGGCTGCAGCCCACGGGGTCGCAAAGAGTCAGACACGACTGAAGCAGCTTAGCACACCCAGCCACATACAGGACTGCCTTAGAGACACAGTCAATGATATGAAGAAATATTATTCTTCATGATTCAAATATCACTCAGGCACAGAATTCTAAATTAGCAAATCATCAAAGGATATTTAATTACTATTGATAAAGTTCAAAACCGTGAGAAAGCAAATAACATATTTAGCAGTTTAAATATACAAGGTCGAATTGAAAGGAAAAGCAGAAGAACAATCAGCTCAAAATCGAGAACAGTTTTCTCTGAAGGGACAGAGGATGAGCACACAGAGGGCTTCACAGAGGCTGGTGCTTTGAAAGAAAACTGAGGTGCCGGCACTCGGGGCCGTCTTCCTTCCTCACAGCTTACATACCTCCCCTACATTCTCCTTTCTGTCTGCTCACTATTTCACGACTTTCCAAGTCTACCCTGGGCAGGAAGGCCCTCCTTGACCTGACCCCGCCCCAGCCCCCTCTGGCCGGGTCACTTGGCGTATTCCTTACCCCCGTCTGCCACTCTGGCCTCCACCCGTCCTCTGCACCTTGGCCTTCTCGGGTCCCCCTGCCAAGAACACAGCTCAGAAACACTCTTGGCTCAGGCCTTCCCTTCCTTCAGGCCTCCCCTTAGAAGACACGTGCCTTCCTGGGCTTCCTGACCCCTCTTCCTACCCTCTGCTCTCCAACCCACTGGAGCCCGCAGCGCCAAGCATCACCCACCCCTGAGCACTGACCTAGCCGTCTCTAGCACAGCCTGGCAGGAAGAGGCTCTCCATAAATATTTGTTGACCAATTAAATGGATGACTAAGCAGAAAATCACATTAAAGTTGAAACTTTATGGAAAAGGTAACGCGTGAGCTTCTCAGTTACCGGAGTAAACCCTCATGGTTCAGAAAGGTCGGGACAAAGGATTGGGTGTGTGTCTGTAAGATGCAATTTTAGGTGGAAAGATAAGAGTTAATTCTTGAACTCCTGTGGTCCTGTTGATTCAAAAATAGTGATGTTTCCAAGGCTTTAATGTGGTAAATCAGGTGAGGGAAGGACAGCCCCAAGGGGCACCTACTTATCAACCCCTAGGAGTAACCTCAGGGCCAGGTCAGAGCCATCTCTCTCAGTGACCAGTCTGAAGTGACCCCCACTGTTCAGCATCTTTCCGAGGCAGGTGGACGGAAGAGTCTCGTGGCTGGCCTCTCACTCCAAATCTGGCCCACAAGGGCCCGTATCCAGCCTCTCCTAGGTGTGGCAGGTCATGTTCTTTACAGGAACCCTAAGCAAGGGCTCGACCTGAGGTAAGAGGGTGAGGAACAGTGCTGGAGCCTGGCCCAGCTCAGCAAAGCCCAGCGGCGACAGACACCCCAACAGTAAGACATCCCGACAGCGGGACACCCCAGTAGACTCAGACGCTGGAGGAGCCCTAAGCATATGCACCGCCGGTCCCGCACACACTGCCTGCTCCGCAGCTCATCCCCTCTCCCACATCCACACACTCAGATCAGTCTCGGCGGTCACACGCCCTCCCATGCTCAGCTTCCCAGGAGGCAGCCCGTCGGCTCGACCTGGAAGGCAGGACACACATGCCCACTTCTAGGCTGGCCTGGCATGGCCAAGCACAGGGTTGCCTACCTGGAGTGTGTCCGTCAGGGCCTGCAGATGTCAGATGGCGTGGGCACCCCCATACCCTCCCCTCAGGCTCAGGGGAGAGGACCCAGCTCAGGACCTCCAGTCTTTAGCCGTGTTTCACTATGAATCACTGGGTTTCTGCTCATTTCCTGGAGAAAGCAGAAGTGGAGAGTCGGCAGAGGCCTGACTCTGCCCACTTCCCAGCCATCAGCAGAGTTGCCTGAGTTCTGACTGGTGACTTGGGCCCTGCAGAAAGGCCACTCGGGGCAGAATGGTGAGCAGTGCTGGGTGGGGCCAAGGGTGAAAAGAGAAAGCTAGGAAGAGCAGACACCGAGTTCACCCAGCCCTGCGCTGTGGAGCTGGACTTTTCCTCCTTTGCTCGGTGCCACGTCTCCTCTCTGAGCCTCTGGGAAAATAAAGATAATAATGGTGTTTCATGCTCAGGCTTTGTCACTCAGCCACGTCCGACTCTCTGCGATCCCATGGACAGAGGATCTGGAAGGATTCTCCAGGCAAGAATGCTGGAGTGGGTTGCCATTTCTTTCTCCAAATAGTACTGTTTAGGTGAATTTAACTTGAAGTGTGTCTAGAATACATCTGTGGACATTGCATGAATTCATCATCTTCCTCCCTGAGGCCCAGAAGGAGCTTCTTACTTGGATTCCCTCCTCCTCCGTCCTCAGGACTAACTTGGACCACCCATCAAGGGAGTCCTCAGATGACCGACAGTGAGTAACATTAAAGCAATGATGACAGAAAAGTGTAAGAAGTAGAATAACATTCTCTAGGATTCAGCATCAAGATTCTTATTCCTTTCGGATTATTATGTTGAATCATCCCATATCATCTCTCCATAGCATCATCCTTGTAGGACCAGCCAGTATGTCCATTTAAACACAATGTCTCTCTGAGCCACATGGGCAAAAGCAGTGGTTAGCATGAATGCCTGATCCTTAAAGCTAGCTCATGACCTGATTCTAGTTCACAATGAACTGACCATTTATGACTATTAGTGAGGCAACATCATCTTTTATGGGAGGCAAAAAGGCTCTGAGATGGGTTAAAAGAATGAAAACATTTGTAGTAATATCTCAACTCTTGCCGTTAAAGAATTGACAGTAGAGAGTATCCAAACTCAGAGAAGGCAATGGCACCCCACTCTAGTACTCTTGCCTGGAAAATCCCATGGACGGAGGAGCCTGGAAGGCTGCAGTCCACGGGGTCACTGAGGGTCGGACACGACTGAGCGACTTCACTTTCACTTTTCCCTTTCATGCCTTGGAGAAGGAAATGGCAACCCACTCCAGTGTTCTTGCCTGGAGAATCCCAGGGACGGGGGAGCCTGGTGGGCTACCACCTGTGGGGTCACACAGAGTCGGACACGACTGAAGTGACTCAGCAGCAGCAGCAGTAACGAAACTAGGAGACTTGTCCAGCTTAAGTCCTAGTCACATGCCCGTGTTGACCTTGTGCCCATTCCCCAACAGGAGTCATAGGTACCAACATCTCTGCTCAAGTTCTCATTTCTCATTCCACCATTCGTGAGTAGAAAGGAAGCTAGAATGATGACTGCAAGGGTTGCAGATGGGAGGGGGCATCACAGATGACCCTGAGACATGCAAGAGTTGTGTGGAGCAACTCAGGTATCATCTCGTCAAGCCAGAATGGGCTCCAGTTTTTTTAGCAACCAATTAAGATCCATGGTTATACTATATGCAAGAGCCACTGTGTGATAGTGTGTGCCATTATGAAGAAAAGTGTTGATTTTTTCAGCCTCTGGTGCAGGACACTTTCCTGGGGAGATATCTGCTTTTGTTGACCAAAATGATAAGTAGAATCTAGGCTTCTGGGTGAAAAATCTGGGTTGAAATTCTCATTGCTACCCAAAAGGAATTAACATCTTTAAGTGTGGTTCTTGTTTGTGGAATGGAACCAATGCAATGTACGGAACAAATGAAGTAATCTTTGTAAGAGGATTTTTAAAATGCTAAACCTGGCTGTACTGGAGACCTCCCTGATGGTCCAGTGGTTACGGCTCCACACTTACAACGAAGGGGGTGTAAGTTCAAGCCCGAGTTGGGGAACTAAGATCCCACATGAAACATAACTGAAAACAAAGAAGCAAATAAAAATGGCTGTACAAATAGAGTTATTATCATTACTGAGAGCGTTACCCACGCTTAGTTAGACGCTGAAGCTGCCGGGACAGCCAGGAACTGAACATGTACGTACATGTAAATATGTATTTTTGTTGAGAGGAAATGTGAGATTCTGTAGTTTTTAAAAAATATCTAAAATAGGAAGGATATTCTGCTCCCAGTTATGACAAGGGAGAACCTCCCATTGAAGGCTACGGTAAATAGGACAAATATAGGAGGCAACTGTTCTCAGGCAGCGACTAGCAGGCATCCTAAGACTAATCCTTGGAATAAGAAAAGCATAACAGGCGAGCCCCACGAGGCGAGCCCGCGGCTCTGGCCTTCTTATGAGGGCTTCTCTGCACGGCACAGGGAGGTGAAGCCCCAGAAGCAGCAGCACCCTTGAGCTAAAAAGATGTACGTCAGAGAGCTCCAGCTTTCTTAAGAGGCTAGAATTTTTGGAGCAGGGGCCGGAGAAGAGTGTGTTTCATGGGAATTCACTGTGTCCTCAACCAAGGGTTGTTTGTACCTGCACGGGGTGAGACACTGAAAGACATAGAGGTCGCCTGCTCCAAGGCTGAGAACTGACACAACAGAGACTGGGCACTGCTGGCGACACTGGAGTTCCATACCACCCAGAGTGGCAAGACCTCCTGAGCATCTTGGGATTTCCTCTTCTACTCCAGAAAAGCCAGATCTGAAAACGAAGAACTGGAGCCTAGAGTAGGAGGCGTGAACTGAACAGGTTCTTACCTGAAACAAAAGCGCACTGAAAAGAAAGGTGAAGGTGAAAGGCACTGTTTGTGACCCCACGGACTATGGAATTCTCCAGGCCAAACCACTGGAGGAGGCAGCCTTCCCCTTCTCTAGGGGACCTTCCCAGCCCGGGGGTTGAACCAGGTCTCCCACATTGCAGGTGGAGTATTTACCAGCTGAGCCACAAGAGAAGCCCAAGAATACTGGAGTGGGGAGCCTGTCCCCTCTCGAGCGGATCTTCCTGACTCAGAGATTGAACTGGGGTCTCCTGCATTGCAGGCAGATTCTTTACCAGCTGGGCTATCAGGGAAGCCTAAAAGAGCACTAACGGAGAATAAAAGCAAGTCTGGCAGAACCAAAAGGGTACTCCAGTTATTCAGCTGTCAGCCGGAAACACTCATGATTCTTTAGAGGAGGAAGCAGTGCAGCATCCCTGCATGTGGCAGCCACACTGGCCAGCAGACCACGGAAACTAGCGGAGATCTGAGAGGTCAGAGAAACGTGGCTCCTAAGAAAAGAGATAGCCATCAGCAGAAACAGACCCCAAGATGAATCCGATGTTGCAACTATCACGTAAGGACTGGAAAGCAGCCGTTGCAAAAATCTTCCGTGACGTAAAAGATGGCCATGATAATTGAAAGGTGGGATATTTCAGGAAGTAGATGGAAGGTATAGTAAGAAGATTTGGATGTAAATTCTGGGAGTGAAAAACATATATGAAATGAACATTTTACTAATGGCCCAAGAGTAGATCCGTGAGTGAAAACCTTAAAAAAGAAAAGTTAAAGAAATTGAAGACTGATGAACAGAAATCATTTGAACAGGACCATCCGAACAATTATTTGAGCAAACAGTCTGAATAGAGAGAAAAAAAATTGAAGAAAAATAAACACACACTCAGTTGTCTTTGGGACAATATCAAATGGTATAATATATGTGAGCCCCAGAGAGAAAGAAAAGAGAGGACTGAGCCAAAAAAAAAATTGAAGAAAAATATTTGAAAATTTCAGTTTGTTGAAAAACAGCAACTTGCAGATATAATAAGCTTAGCAAATTCCAAGAAGAACAACATGGATAGTTCCTAAAAATCAGAAATAAAAAGAAATTATCTTAACAATCAGAGAAAAGAAATCACACATTGGGGAACAAAAACAATATTAGGCATATGTTTTATCAGAAACAATGGAAGTCTTAAAACAATGGATAGCTATCTCTTCTATACTAGAGGGAAAATTTTTTTAACTCAATTATCCTTAAAAGAAATGAGGATGAAACAAAGTTATTTTTAGATCTATGACAGCTGAAACCATTCCTCTCCAAAAGATCTGCACTACAAGAAATTCTAAAGGAAGCTGTTGAGGCTAAAGACGCCAGATGGAAACACGAATCTACAGAAAGGAAAGGAGGACGCTCCTAATGGCGAATGTGTGAGCAGATGTAAACTGCGCACATTTTCCTTAACTTCAAAAGACGGTAACTGTTTAAATCAGAAAGTGTGACACTGTACCTCGGAGTTTATACCACCTCCAGTTCATACAAATTGTAGGTGAAACATAGATGACAACAACTGCCCAAAAGATGGGATGAATGGAAACAAACTGTTGTGAGGCTTTCACATTTTACACAAAATACTGCTTTATTTAAAACTCTAAGTAGTAACAAAATTGTGGTATTTATAACTTCGTGATGAAGGTGTCAAGAAAGTCAAAGTCCAGTTCTAATCAACACGGAGCATCTATTCTGAGCCAGATCCCAGCTAGATCCTAGAGAAACAGAGATGGGTAAAGCAATCTTGAATGAGGCAAATTTGCAACAGCTGTTCAAGGGGGCAGCCTAGTAATACGCCAGCCTTAATCTACTATTAAGGGAGAATGCATTTTGGTAGGCTATCAGTCTCTGTCAGACTCTGTCAGACTCTTTTCAAAGACATTATGATCTATACTCTGAACAATGTACAAAAAAATTAATAATATTTTTCTGACTTTTAAAAAATAAGTCAATTTTATACATGATGCAAAAAAGTATAAGAAATAGAGAAGAAAATAAAAATTAATACTGTAAGTGCCCTAAACAGCTAAGCCCTAGCCATACTGAGAACAGCTTAACATTTTTCCATGTTGGCCAAAGTGTATTTCTTTGATCTTAATTTTTTCTTAATAAATTTAAAATTATGTCATAAATTTTACTTCATAGTCTATTTGGCCTTTTTTCACTTAATTCATCATAAACTCTCTGCCATTTGATTATTATAATGTATTTTTTACACCAAGTTAGCATCAAGAGGAAGGAAGACTGTCTGCACAGCAGGTGGGTGTTTTTTAAAAAACCTGGAGAGAAAGCAGCTTTCCTGGACCTAGTTGTATTTCCACATTCCCTGTGAGGACTATGATGAACTCCAGAAAAAGAGGGTATTTCCTCAGAGATGAAGGGTATGAGTCCTGGGACGACTGGAAAACGCCTCCATGAGACACCAGGAGCCTGTGGGAACAGTGTTAGCGCCCGCTGCTGACATGGGGAGACTTGGAGAAGGGAGAGAGGATGGGAAAACTACAAATGGGCAAATAATTTTCTAATTTTCCAAAACAGTTGGAGGTTGGAATCTACAAATCCTTTCTGCAAAGACAGTACTGGCATAAAACTTAAAAGGACCCCATCAAAAAGATAAAGAAAAATTGTAAGATACAATTCACAATTTGCCAGGATTAAGTCCTAAACTAGATTAAGCTCTACAGGCACAAATGATAGGTAGCAATGGCTTCCCCAAGGAGCCTTTAAACCAAGAATAACTTTTAGGTTAAACCTACTTATCTTAAAAAAAATTTTTTTTTCATTGAAGTATAGTTGATTTACAACTTTGTGTTAATTTCTGCTGTACAGCAAAGTGATTCAGTTATACATATATACATTAACATTTTTTTTCCATTACGGTTTATCATAGGATATTGAATATAGTTCCCTGTGATAACCAGTAGAATCTTGCTGTTTATCCATTCTGTATATAATCGCTTGGATCCGCTAGTCCCAGACTCTCAATCCATTCCTGCCCCACTTGCCTTCCTTCTTGGAACCACAAGCCCGTTCTCTCTCTGAGTCTGTTTCTGTTATGTAGGTTTGTTCATTTGCATCCTATTTTAGATTCCATGTATAAGTGTATCGCCTGGTATTTATCCTTCTCTTTCTAGCTTACTTCAATTGCTATGATCCTCTCCAGTCCCATTCACGTTGCCGCAAATGTAAGTTTACTTAGCTTTGGAGGATGAGAAGATGTCGCATCACTGCAGATGTGAGCCTCTGTAAGGCACTGCTTAGGCCGCTCACGGTTGACACTTCCATTTATTCCACCTCCGTCTCCTCAGCCCCACCATACCACTGGCACTGTGCAAGCTGCTGGGCTGATAAGACCCAGCCTGTCTTTAGGGAATTTACAGATATCACACACACACCATACAGGTCTCAGCCACTATGTATAGCCACACATCTGTCACGCCAAAACGGTTTTATTTTGGGGAAGTAGGAACAGAGCGCTGAAACCTCAGTTTAATTCTGAGTGACTTTATGCCCTCACACCATTAATGTGCCACTGATAGAAATCAGGCCCTCCCTAAAGATTCTCATTTTGGGGAGATATCATGGGACCACAGTGAGAACATCAAGGAGAACCAGACTTGAAATTGGAGTAGACTGTAGCTTCTAGCAATAAGGAAAGTGAAATACTGTTTTTTGAAAAGATTCGTGAGAAACCTATTCAAGAAATAGTACAGAAACAACATGAATCTCCATGACAAAAAGTAAATCATTCCTACCTCATCCCACATGGGAAAAAAAATCAAGGTGTTTCTTAGATGAAGTGAAAAGGCTACAGACGTCCCCAGTGGCCCAGTGACTGAGACTTTGCCTTCCAGTACAGGGGGTGCGGGTTTCATCCCTGCTTGGGGAGCTAAGATAGCACATGTCTCGTGACCAAAAAAACCAAACAATAACGCTAAAGTAATATTGTAACAAATTCAATAAAGACTTGAAAAATGGACCACAATCCAAAAAAAAAAAGGAAAAGGAAAAGATAAACTCTAATGCTCCTAGAAGGGCATCTAGGCAACGAGAGAATAAAGTCCCAGCACATCAAAGTCGTCAGAAACACCTCCCCTGGCCCCGAGAGGACAGTGGCTGCTGGGAGATGGCCCTGGAGACCCCCTTACCCTGGAAGCAGACGGGCAGGAAAGGGGAGACACCCTGAGGAAGGGTGCTGGGATGTGCAGAGGGGAAGCCCTGGGTGGAAGCACGCTCAGCTCTCCTGGGTAGTGAGACGTAGGATGAGAAGGAGCAGGGCCGTCCAAGGGTCTGATATGCACCCTCGGAGGCCAGGCTGAGAACTAGGACTGACTCCACGGGCATGTGCTAAAGGAGGACTGCCGGGGTCCAGCCCCGGTGGATCCAGGGCAATTTGAAGGTGGGGACGGAGTAGGTGTCCTAGAAAAAAGCTATTTAATTATAGATATATAGAGAGATTAGAAACGGATAGTGTAGTAGGAAAATCAGTGGAGAAAAAAGAGGCTGAATAACTGGTTTATGTGGAATACTAATCACCACCTACATAGGCCACAGGTGTCTTTCCGTTCTCCTGAAGGAGAGGAGGCACTGAGGCCTCCCAGGTCCGATCTTAGAAGCCCAGGCAGAGTTAGTAGGCTTGGTGCGTACCCCCATACCAGATGGGAATTCAGCCAGGAAAACGGGGAGCAAGAAAGAAATGACACGGGGGAGTCAGTCTTTCCAGGAACTGATCCCATTTATTTATTTTTCAGGTTTGTTTTTATACCTTTTGTCATACATAGGGATGAATACAGAGTCACGCAGGGGTCAGCAGACCTGACCCTTGTCACAATCAGGTGCTTCATATAAAATTATACAAAGGTCTTTTGAGTTTTTACATCATCTTCTGACCATGAGGTCTGCTGACATTTTATGGCCCTTTCTGATACCGGTCAGTTAACCAGAAAACTTATTTTTCCAGGGGTGATTTTTTCTTAAATCAGGCGCCACCCTCCAAATAAAGTTGCATTCCTATAGGGTGAGGGTGTAGTGAGTTACAAGGAATTTATTTAACCTAAGGTTTAACATGATTAATCTTAAAGGTTAATACTTATTTCTCCTATATGCTAGTTATATTCATTATAAGGGCAGGGAATATGGAGATTTAGCAGCAAACATCAGCC
>SJYF01000205.1:2523234-2542396 GCA_006410515.1 Procapra przewalskii | reverse complement strand
AGGATTGCAATATGCATTTTATCATAATCTACTTCAGATTAATATTTAATTCTAGTAAAATATAAAAACTTTACTCGAGTTAGTCCGTTTCCTCTCTCCTCCTTTGCTTTATCATGTATCACATCTATGTATTATAAGCCCCAAAGACACTCTCATAATTATTGCCTTATACACACTTAAGTCTTTAAAAGATGCTAAGAGAAGAAATGAGAAAAATGTGCTTATAGAGCCTTTCATATTAACCCACATCTTTATGATCTCCTGTGTGCTCCGTCTCTTCCTCTGGATTCTGGTTGCCGCCTGCTGTTACTTCCTTTCAGGCTGAAGATTCCTTTAGAGTTTCTTAGAAGGCAGGTCTGCCAGCATGGAATTGTTAGGCATTGTTTATCTGGGAATGTCTCAATTTTGCCTTCGTTTCTGTAGGATAGCTGTTGGGATATAAACGTCTTGGTTAGCGGTTTTTATGTTTTAGCCCTTTGAATACGGCCTTCTACTTCCAGCCTCATTGTTTCTGATGAGAAGTCAGTTGTCAATCATGCTGATGTCCCCCTCCCTGTCATGAGTCATTTTTCTCTTGCTGCTTTCAAAGTTTTTTCTTTATCTTTTAGCAGTTGAATTCTAAAGTATTGAATGATATATCTCTTTGTCTTTAAAATCTGCTTGGGATGTTTAAAGTTGGTTACATGTGAAAACTGATATTATTTCATCACATTTGGCGAATTTTCAGCCACTATTCTTTAAAATGATTTTCCTATTTCCCTCTTTTGTCCCGCTCTGGAACTTGCATCACACAGACATCGGCATGTTTGCTGGGACTTGACAGATTTCTGACTGTCTCTTTTTCTTCCTGTCTGTGTGTCTCTGTATTCTTCAGACACCTCTGCAGCTCTATCCTGATGTTCTGTTTTCTTCCTTCTGCCATCTCAGATCTGTTGAGCCCATCTAGTGAATTTTTCATTTCGGTTATTGGGCTTTCAACTCAAGAATCTTCGTTTTCTTTAATACATCTTCTACCTCGTTGAGGCTCTCCACATGCTGGCTCATTGTCACCGTGTATCCTTTCAGTCCTTGAAAAATGTTTCCTTTAGTGCTTTGGACGTATTTACATGGATTTTTTTTGAAGTGTTTGTATTCTGAATGCAAAAATCTGGGAATATGCAGAGAGTTTCTGTCGGCTTCTTTCCTAAGTATGGGTCACCCTTCCCTTTTCCTTTGTGCATCTCATAACTTTTTAATTAAAACCTGAGCATTTGGTAACGTATTGTAGGAACTCAGAATTATAATTTATTCAGCTAAACGTTGTTGTTGTTGAATTGATTGGTAACTTGCCTGGGATAAGTCTGTTAAACCTGTCTCCCCCCACAGTATGTGCTCACTAATGTCTCTGGTTTTATTTTTTATTCTCCCTTTTGTTTTTAAACTTGGCTTCCTAGAAGGGTCACCCACGTTTCTGTGTAATTCAGTAGTCAGCCAATGATTAGACAGACACTGTATTCAGACACGAAGCCGGTAGAGCTTCCATCCTCTGCTAATAGATACGCAGAAGGCAGGGAGATGCCGTCCGAGTTCAGATTGTTTTCAAGTTGTTCGCGTTTGGCCTGGCTTTCACCTTCTGCTGGACTCATCATGTGACCTCTGCACGTGCCCACAGTCTCGGGGTTAGCAGGAGTACATGGGTGCCCTAAGCCCTCTCTGGTCACAGCTGGGCACACATGCAGCCTAAGGGCCGCAGCAATGACTGCAAACTCAGGGACACTCTTAGTTCTCCCCATTCACTTGTTGCCAAGATTGTCTATTCCACTGACAGTGCCTCTGGGTGTGGGCATCACCCGCGGCTCAAAACTGGATGAGCTGCTTTCGACTTCATCAGCAGAGTTGCTGGTCCCCATCATATGTCCCACCCTGGCAGAAACTCTGTTGAGGACTGAGCTGGGGAAAGTGGGACGGAAGCACGCCTCGGTAAGAACTCCACAGGCTCTCACTGTTCTTACCTAAAGTAGAGCAGTCTTCCAAGCATAAGTGATTTTCAGATTGCTGCATTCAGTTTCAGAGCATGCAAATGGTTCCTCAGTTTTGTCCAGACTTACAGCTGCATTTGGAGAAGAGGCTTTGCTGACCCCATCGTTCAGACATAGTTGGAAGCCCCGCCTCTGCTCACTTATTTCACCTCTGATCTGTCTCCCCTCTCCCGTCAAGATACAGGCTCTATTCTGCAGGCTTTGCTGTCACCGCCCCTTTGGTTACTATTCAAGCACGCTTAGAGTAGGGAGGGAAAGTAAGGTTGATATTAGAGCTGTTTTCACAGTGCCCAGAATGATGTCTGACACAGTATATGCTTAGCAACTGTTGAATGAATGAACACATAGCAGGGAGAGAAGATGAATGGAGGTCAGGTGGCCTGCTTGAGGATCCAAGTCAGTAACAATATGAAAGGGACAGTGGGCTCAAGAGATGGCGGAGAGAAAAGATGGACAAGAAAAGTGCTAGATAGGGATGGATTGTGGATGTCTGTGTAGCTGGGTTTGGTGTTGCAAAATACTTCTGCAGAATTCCAGCCCTTTGTCACAGAGCTAAACACACATGTGGCCCAGGAGTCAGAGAAGCTACGAGGTTCTGCAGGAGGTGGGGCGATGGCAGGGCCAGCTGCTGCTTCCTCCCAGTGGGGTGAGCTGGCTCATGGGCAGCAGTGCCCATGGGCTATGGAATGGCCGATGCTTCCTTTTCGGCCTCTCAGATTCCCTAGGAATCTCCTTGAAGCCCAGCCTATGGGAAACATACAAGAAAGGGAACCCTGGAGCATGTCCCTCAGTCTTGCCAGGTTGCATTAGAAGGCCATCACGGTTCTTATTCTCTGGTTTTGAATACGGGAAGCCAATGGAAGGTGTGACGCCGTGCCAAGATTCTAGCAGGATGACTCTGGGAAGGGAAGCTGGGGAGCAGGGGAGAAGAGGCTCAGGCAGGGAGACATTCCCACAGTTCTGGGAGGGGCTGACGAGATGCTGGGCCAAGAGTGATGGTGGTGACAAAGCAGCCTAGAAAGACGAGCCGCACGGAGCTGGGTGTCTGGCTCCTGTGGAAGCCAGGGAGCGGCAGCGGGGGAGAAAGGAGCAAAGCCAAGGCCTAACCTTCTGGCCTGGGCATCTGGGAGGGAGGGGGCACCACTGTTGGGAGGGGGGAAGAGGAAGGGACAGGTGTGGGGAGGGCTGCTTGGTGCCACGCCTGACTGGCGCCTCTGGATGGATGGCTGCGTCCATCCAAAGAGTGTGCCCTGTCGGCTGCTCTGGACAATCCCTCTGAGTGAAGAGAGACAGCTTCCCCCAGCTTCATACAGGCAGTGACCTATGGTACCTTCCCTGCACCCAACACCATGCACCCTGCACTGGGGCCTCTCTATCCACAGGCAACTGGACAGCATGCAACCAAGGGTCCGGTTGGCATCTGCGGTGATCAGCTTCCTAGAGACTGATCTGGTAGGGATGGTGGCACTGTGTACACAGAGGGCAGCTTCTCTGACTGTCCCCCCACCCACTCTGGCCCTTCATGCCAGAGGAACTCTCAGAATTAAGCTACAGCTCCAGTCACCCTGATGCTGTGTCCAAATCTGTCTTCCCCACAAGCAGAGCCCGAGGACTTGGGCACAGGTGGAAGATGATGCCAGGAAGCAGGAATGAGGGGATGGGGGTGAGACATGGAATGAGGGAGGGCCTGTCTGAAGGACATTATCAAGGTCGTGCCATCAGCACTGGACCAACTTTTGCAGGAACCCTAAGAAGAGCGTGGTACGCCTCTCACTCCCAGTGAGGAGGAAGGGCAATTGTGATCAGTGAGCTCAAGCTCCATGACAAAGGGTGGCAGGCTGGGCGGCTAAAACAACAGCAACTGATTTTCTCATGATTCTGAAGGATCAAAATCTGCGGTCAAGGCTTTGGCAGGTCCGGTTTCTTCTGCGGCCTCTCTCCTTGGCTTGTTAGATGGCTGACTCCTCCCCATGTTTTCACATGGCCTTTCTCTGTGCAAATTTGTGTCCTGATCTCTTCTTCTGCAGACTCGAGTGGTAGTTGGAATAGGACCCCTATTAATGACTCATTTGTAACTTAATCACCCCTTTAAAGACCTCATGTCCAAGTACAGTCACATTCTGAGGCGCTGCAGGTCAGGACTTCAGCATATACATGTGGGGTGGGTGAGCACAGTTCAGCCCAGGACAGCAGAGGAAAACCCTCTTGCTTTCCTGGACTCTGAGCTGAGGTATCTGTGACCCAGGAGGCTGGGGAGAGCCTGGGCAGAGCCCTCAGCCAGTATCTAGAGAGAAACTGCCAGACACCCTGCCTCTTGGAGCCAAGTGGAAGCCCACACTTACCCACCCCCAGCAACTGCACCGAATAGAGACTGAGTCAGGGCCTTCCTTAAGGAAGCAGTTTCTTACGCTGATTTCTGTTCCTGCACATTTGGGAGGAATGACTCGAGCCTGAGAGTGGTTGCGAAACAGCAAACCACACGGGGGCTCAGGGCTCTCTTGTACTTCCCTGGGTCTTGTTTACCACTGCCCCAGCTCTGTGGGGGTGGAGCAGCTCTCCCTGTCGGCCACATAAGGAAGCTGAGATTCTGGAAAGGGCACACCGCTGCTGTGCAGGAGAGGCAGGGCTCAGCCCGGGTCCGAGCTGGCCCCGCTGCTGCTCATGTGAGGCTGTGCCTCTGCCTTCAGGCACGCAAGCTGCACCCCTAGATACAGCCTTCAAGGCCCCTGCCCACGCCTGCGGTGTGCGTCCATCCGGCTTCCCGAAGCATGACTGTGTTAGCCGTGCAAATGGACTTCTCTCGGCATGTTTAATGGTTGGCATGTGAGACTGCCAGCCAGTTACCGTAGCAGCATCCTGGTGGCCTGAATAGAAGGTGAGGATTAACATGGAGACAAAGATGCTCATAGCGTTGACTTTCTCTGGTGCCTGCCCTAAATGCCATCTAAGAGTCAGTGCATCCTGAAGGCCAGCTCAGCCTAGTGTTCAGCTGGCTAACTGTTTTCGTTCTTTTTTGATGACTCAGTAATATTCCTGTGTGTGTGTGTGTGTGTGTGTGCGTGTGTGCGTGTGTGCGCATGTGTGTGTGCACGCGCCAAATCTTTTTTATCCATTCATGTGTCATCCATTCAAATGTCATGTGTTGCTGGACATTTAGGTGGCTTCCATGACTGGCTATGGTAACTAGTACATGAAAATCAATACAACATTGTAAATCAATATACTTAAAATAGCATTCTGTTCCCCTTCTCTGCCGTCCCACTTTCTCTCCTCTACCCAGACAGCTTCTTACCCCCTAACTCTTAGCCCTGTGTCATGATCCAGTCCTTATTAACTGTCCAGTGAATGGGGAAAGTCAGCCCTCCCACACTGACACGGCATCATTTTGCCAGTTCTGCAAAGGTAAGTATAGTCTTTAAAGAAAGCCAGAAAGCCAGACCTGGGTGTCAAATCTTGGTTGCACCAATTGCTCCATGATCTCACTCCAGTGATAGAATCTCTCCACTTGGGTTCCTCACTATAAAGGGGAGATGGTGACGGGCCACCAGCCTAATGGGAGGGTCTGAAGCAAGCTGTTCTCTGAAATCTTTCCTGTGGATCACAGGCCTCTGGGAGGTGGATCAGGATTATCTAGGGAAGGGGAGGTGGGAGAAACAGAAAAAGTTGTTTGAAAAAGAATAGTCATTATGAGCAGCTATTAAAATGTAAAGACCCAGGTTTCTGGTTTTACCTTTGATAAGTAGAAAGCTTAGACATAATCACTCCCACCCTTACAGCAAGGAGGAGACTGAATGAACTTAAAATCAGTGACTCCTTCTCCCCATCAGAGAACTGAAGTCACAGAGCAAAGCA
The DNA here is from genome assembly GCA_006410515.1 of Procapra przewalskii. NCBI lineage: Eukaryota > Metazoa > Chordata > Mammalia > Artiodactyla > Bovidae > Procapra > Procapra przewalskii. The sequence goes on along the minus strand of SJYF01000205.1, from coordinate 2,536,526 downwards.
CTACCCCCAGTCTAGAGTCACAGGGGAGTTCAGAAAGCGACAGCCAAGATATGGCAGCAGTCTGGGGATTCTCAGTCAGACAATTTAAAGTAACTGTGATTAGTATGTTAAGGATGCTGATAGAAAAGCTAGTCACCATGCAGAACAGATGGCTAATATAAGCAGAGCGATGGAAATTCTAAGAAAGAATCAAAAGGAAATTCTGTAAATAAAAATCACTGCAACAGAAATGAAGAATGCTTCTGATGGGCTCACCAGTAGAGTGGACACCGCTAAGGAAATAATTAGTGGATTTGAAAATGTGTCAATAGAAAATTCAAACTGAATGCAAAGGAAAAAAAGAATAAAAAAGTGGACAGAATATCCAAGATTGGTGAAATAATTTCAAAATGGGATAATTTCAAGATGAGGGCCATCTGATGTTATACACCCAGGCAGGCGGGGTCGAGACACCAGCTTAACCCCTGGTAGCCGGTGATGTGGTGCATGTAACATACCACCTCTGAGCCTCACTTTCCCAAGACAGGATTGGCAAACCGCCTTTGGTCGGTGTAGTGATGTAGTGATGGGGCCAGGTACTGGGCGGGTGGTCAGGAAAGAGTAACTGCTGGAATAATAATGACGATATCAACTGTAGTGAGGGAGATGTTGCCACCGCACACGGTGTGCTCCTGGCCACAGTAGGCCTCTTCTGAGGCTGTATGCACACAGGGCTGAGAAGGCAGGCCCACCCTCGGCAGAGGCGCCTGCTCAGACACCTCTGGACCCTTGACACCTGACTCGTATGCCCACTGCAGAGAAGAGAATAGGCCCCATGTTAGCTGCCACAGTGCCATCTCTGGCCTTCGTCCACCTTTCTCTGAGCTCCAGAGCTCTGTGTCCAAGCCTTGGGGCTGATTCTTCAGACAACTCACAGTGCAGTGCAAGAACATCAAGTCTGGACAGTGCCTTTCTCAAAAGACAAAGGTGGCCCTTCTTCCAGGCTGAGCCAGCTGCAAGATCAGGCTTGTTAAGCAGAGCATACACCCATGGCTTATTAAGCAGCGCACCCCTCCCCAGGCTTCTTGGCCAGGTACACAGTTGATAGGGCCTAAAATGCCCAGCTCCACCTATTGGCCCTCATAGTCTGTGCCCAAAGTTATCAGGTTGGGATCTTCCTAAATCCCTTGGATATCAGTGGAGACTGAAATTCAAAATTGAAATTTAGAAAGAGGAGCAAGATGCCGTGGGCACAGGCTGGGGCTGCCCTTCACTCCCTTCCCCAGGGCCAGAACAGGACACTGCACGGTCCCTTGCTCCTTGCCCGCTCTCACCTCAGTCCCGAGCCTGGGCCCAGGATGGGACGCGACAGGCCCTGCATTCACTGTTTGTTCTTGCCCAGTCTCCCTGGCTAAAGCCTCGAGTATAATGTAGACTAGTAAGCGAAGATGTATTGTTTTAATCTGTTACCTACTTTGTGGCCTAACATTTGTCCCCCCGAGGATATGTTCCCAGGGCCCTTGAGATGAATGCGTTTAGGTGCTGCTGTTGGGTGGCGTGTTCAATATCGTATGTTAGATCTAGCTGGTTTATAGTGCTCTTCAAATTCTGTTTCTTTATTGATCTTCTGTCCATTCTTGAAAGTAGAATATTGACGTTTCCGATTACCACTGTTGCTGTGTCCATTTCTCCCTTGAGTCTATCTATTTTTGCTTCATGGACTTTGATGCCCTATTGTTAGGCAAATATATGTTTATAATTGTTACCTCTTGATGTTTTTGACCCTTTTATTAATATATATTTTCCTTTTTTCTCTCTCATAATACTTTCTGGTCTTAAAGTCTGTTTTAATTTAAATATAATCATACATTTGATTACTGTCAACAGTCATTTGATTATAGTCAACAGTCATTTGATTACTGTTCTCATGAAATATCTTTTTAAATCCTCTCACTTTCAACTTGTGTGTGTCTTTAAAACTAAAGTAACACTCTTTAGAGAGAACATTGTTGGATTTTCTTCCTTTTATTGGAGAGTTTCATTCATTTGCATTTAATATAATTACTGATAACAAAGGGCTCACTCCTGCTAGTTTGCTGCTTTTTCCTATGTGTCGTATCTTTTATGGGCTTTACCTCTTCACTTACTGACTTCTCTTGTATTAAATGCATAGTGTCTGTCATATTCTTTTAATCATCTTGTTCTTTCATTTCCTGTATATTTGGAGGGTTATTTTCTTAGGTGTTGCCTTGGGGGTTACATCTTAATGTATGTTAATCTCATTTAGATTAATACACACAGCATACAGAAACTTTTATTATTTTTTTATGGAAGTGTAGCTGATGGACAATATTATGTAAGTTGCTGTTGTTCACTTGTATGTCGTGTCTAACTCTTGGTGACCTCGTGGACTGCAGTACGCCAGGCTCCTCTGTCCTCCAGCATCTCCCACGGTTTGCTCAAATTCTTGTCCATTGAGTTGGTGATGCTTATATAACCTATTATATAAGTTAAAGGTATGCAATATAGTCATTCACAATTGTGAAAGGTTATTCTCTATTTACAGTTATGAAATGTTGGCTGCATCCCCCATGTTGTATAATACATTCTTGAGCCTGTCTTACATCAGAGCCTGTCTTACATCATACCCCCACCCCTATATTGCCCCTCCCCACCCCCTACTGGTAACCACGAGTTTATCCTCTGTATATGTGAGTCTGCTTCTTTTCATTATACTCGCTAGTTTGCTGTATTTTTTAGATTCCACATATAAGTGATATCATACAGTATTTGTCTTTCTCTGTCTGACATATTTCACAGAGCACAATGCCCTCCAGATCCATCCATGCCTTTGCAGATGGCAAAATTGTATTCTTTTTATGGCTGAGTAGTATTCCATTGTATATATACACCACGTCTTCACATTGAGCAAAAGCTTTTGTCTTCTTCATCATCATTCACTACAGCTTTATACATTGCGTGCTCATCAGTCAACACAGGTTTATTGCTTTTATGATGTTATTTTTTAAATCAGATGAGAGAAAAAGAGAAGTTGCAAAGAAAAATGCATTGATACTATCTTAAGTGTTTACCTATACCATTCCTTTACTGATGTTCTTTATCTCTTCGTGTGGATTTGAATCACTGTCTAATATCCTTTCATTTCAGCCTGAAGGACTCCTTTTAACATTTCTTATAGGGCAGGTCTGCTAGCAATTAACTGTCTCAATTTTTGTTTATCTGAGAATCTGTTAAGTGCTCTTTCACTTTGAAGAATAATTTTGCCAACTGCTGCATTTTGGGTTGACAGTTTTTCTCGGAGCCCTTTGAATATGTTGTGCTGCAGGCAAAACCGAGGCAGCATGTGTACACCAGCCCCTCACCAGGTCAGAGGTGTGTACCTCTAGATTTGAAACAGATGAGAATGCAGCCAAGGCTGGGAGGACAGAAGTCTTTGCCAGAGTGGGAGGGCCTCACCCAGCAGCGCCTTTGGGGCGAGCGGCAAGAGCTGTCAGTCACGGAAGCATGACAGTAGGCTGCAGAAAGCTGGAGACGTGGTCTGGAGGGATGGCCTGCGGTTTCCAATCTGAGACATCCAATGATTAGCTTGGCTGCGTAACTGGGGAAATAAGGAAGAAAACGCCATCCATGAGAGAACAGTTGGGAGATCATGTCATCTGTGCTGAGTTAGGAAAATAGGAAGTGAGAGAGGAGAGGCATGTGGAAACAGGGGCTGCTTGCTAGGGACATCAGTTAGAATTCTGTGTGTTGCAAGTCACAGAAAGACAACCTAAGCCAGCTAAAGCCAGAAAAGGGAATTTATTCAAAATGTATCAGAGATTTACAAAGTCCTTTGCAAGCTGGAGAACCAGGCTTGGAAAAGAGCCCCAAGTGATGGTGGCTCCAGAGAGCGTAAAAATGAGGCGCACCAGATCGTCTTCTTGAAGGGGTGGCGTGGGGGGCACATCTTCGCGGGATGCCTCCTCCATGTTAGAAGGCGCCAGGCTCAGAGCAGGACATCGTCACTGTGCCCTGTGCTGGGAAGCCCCTTTACACATCTCTCAGCCTTTTCATCACATGCTCAAGATCAGACCAGACCCAGGCAGGACCGTCTGATGGGCTGACCCTACATCACATGGCCACAGCCAGCGGCCTACGGGGTCGGAGCAGACCAAAGAGGGGGGGCAAGCGAGAGGGAGTCACTCCAGAACAGGGAGCCCTGACTGTGTGTGCCAGCTTCAGGAAGAGAGCCACCGAGAGAAGGCGGGATCCAAGATGCGAAAGGAGGGCGATGTTTGGAGGAGCAGATGAAGGCTGTGTGCCCGGGGAGGGGCTGGTCAAGCACAGGAGGAATCTGGACTTGGTGGAAGGATGTGCGTTGGGAGAGAAGGCGCCTGGGAAATTTCCATTCTTTCCATCTGTTCCAGTCCCTGCCATTCCACAGCAAGCAGGTGTTCTCACGAGGGAGAAGACTTATTTCTCAATAATGCAAAGCTGACTTGAGTGGTGATTCATCATGTTCTTTGGGGGAGGGGAAATCATTTCAGACCTACTTCCTTCTTAGACCTGGGTAAGGACGGAGGCTGCCATTGGAACCTGGGCCCACCTCTGGGTCCCCCACCCTCTGCTGGAGGGGAAGGGTGATAGCTCCTCGGAGCCTCGGTACATGTTCCCAGGACCCAGAAACCCACCAGCGAAGTCTCATTTCCCTCTTTCCTCTCAGCCTCTGACTACCAGAAGCAGGAACTCAGCAGGGGGAGCCCGCCTGGCCCCAGGGGTCAGGCCCAGTGGGCTGCGGTCCCTGCTGCCACTTCCCACTGTGCCCCTGGGGGCTCCACCCGCCCCGGCAGGGCCTGTCCCACTGCTGGCCCTGCACGGCCTCTAGCGGGAGCTTTTTCCTCTGAGGAAACCACAGTGGGATGTCGCAGCCAAATAACCCTTTATCTGAAAGCCGCCTAGCGACACGGAGCAGAGGGTCTTAGGTGAGTAGAATCAGTTTTAACCCAGTATTTACAGAGGCCTAAAAATGAGGCCTGCCAGGTTCATAGGACCCCACCAGGTACACACAGCTGAGCTACTCAGCAGCCTCTTCAAGAAAAGACTTGCTCCCCCAGCTGCAAGGGGTGGGTCAGCTGACACCGCCAGCTGTTGGCTCTTTTAAGGTCAACCTCAGGTTTTGAGCCAACTTTGTGTTCTTCTTGGGTGGCTCCCAGCCGACGACTGCACAGGCCGTGGCAGCCAAGGTCACCCTCCTTTTTGAGGGCGCAGCACAGGGGCGGAACCACCTCTACCCAAAGCTGGACCCCTCTTCTGGGCCATCTGCCTCAGAGCCCCAGGGGGGCTGGCAGACACTGCCAGGCATGCATGTGGCTCAGACCCACCTCTCCCTCCTGGCTCCTGCCTCCTCCCCTTTGCTGAACAAGTGTTCTTCCCTCATGAAGCTCTCACTCTGCATCTGCCACTGGAGAACCCAGCCAGTATACCACTCCCCCGTCCTCTCAGCGCTGAGCCCCCTGCACATCAGCTGTCTGGCCTCTAGCTGCTACAGAGAGAAAGGTGATGGGTGACCAGTGGTACAGCGGAGGTTCAAACCAAAGATTATGTTCTCTGAAGCAGCTCATTTAGTTACCCTTAAGCCACCTTTCCCCCTAATCCAGGGCTGTAGGACTCAAGGAAACATCCCAAGGCTACGGGTCACAAGTAAGGGACTTTCCAAGCAAAGCCTCTCTGTTCTGGTCTGAATGCTCTTACTGGCCCAGTGTATCTGGTGATTTTCCAATGCCCAACCCTGGGTTCCGCCTTTGTCCTTCTGACTTTCTGCCCAGGACCCCAGGACACCAAAGACTCAAAAAAGTGAGAGTCCAGGGCTCTAGAGCTATTCTGATGGGCCTGGGCTGTGTATGGCAGAGTGTACCATAGACTGTAGTGAGTGGACAAGACTGAAATTAAAAGCCAAGCTACACATCTGGAGGAGGCATTGAGCCAAAGGACAGAGATGGACTTCAGGCCAAAGGCAGCAGGACTAAGGCCAGGGACAGTGGGCCAAGAGAGAAGCCCTGCCCTCTTCCCTCGGGGACACAGCAACTTGCGGAGCCCAAGTGCCCAAAGGTGAAGCCAAAGCCAGCAAGTTAAGACCACCAGTGCAGGAGGAGGTTCACCTCAGATGAATCCCTCACAATTTTGTGATTAAAAAATCTAGGAAAAACAATCTACAAAGACTATCTCAAAGACAGCGTACTACAAGTTTTATCTATAGTTTACATTTAAATTCTAGATTATAATATTTAAATTATAGGTTAATTTTTAAATTATGGGTAATTGTTGTTCAGTTGCTCAGTCGTGTCTGACCCCTTGCAACCCCATGGACTGCAACACGCCAGGCCTCTCTGTCCATCACCAGCTCCTGGAGCTTGCTCACACTCACGTCCATCGAGTCGGTGAAGCCATGGTCCACCCATCTCATCCTCTGTCGCCCCCTTCTCCTCCTGCCCTCAATCTTTCCCAGCATCAGGGTCTTTTCAAATGAGTCAGCTCTTCACATCAGGTAGCCAAAATATTGGAGTTTCAGCTTCAGCATCAGTCCTTCCAATGAACACTCAGGACTGATCTCCTTTAGGAAGGACTGGTTGGATCTCCTTCCAGTCCAAGGAACTCTCGAGAGTCTTCTCCAACACCACAGTTCAAAAGCATCAATTCTTCAGTGCTCAGCCTTCTTTATGGTCCAACTCTTAACCTCCATACACGACTACTGGAAAAACCATAGCTTTGACTGGACGGACCTTTGTCTGCAAAGTAATGTCTCTGTTCTTTAATTAGCCGTCTAGGTTGTCATAGCTTTTCTTCTAAGGAGCAAGCATCTTTTAATTTCATGGCTTCAGTCATCATTTGCAGTGATTTTGGAATCCAAGAAAGTAAAGTCTGTCACTGTTTCCATTGTTTCCCCATCTATTTGCCATGAAGTGATGGTACTGGACGCCATAATCTTCTTTTTTTAAATGATGAGTTTTAAGCCAGCTTTTTCACTCTTCTCTTTTACCTCCATCAAGAGGCTCCTTACTTTCTCTTTATTTTCTGCCTTAAGAGTGGTGTCATCTGCACTTCTGAGGTTATTGATATTTCCCCCAGCAATCTTGATTCCAGCTTGTGGATTGATTGATTCCAGCATTTCTCATGATGTACTCTGCATATAAGTTAAATAACTAGGGTGACGATATACAGCCTTGATGTACTCCTTTCCCAGTATGGAACCAGTCTGTTGTTCCATGTCAGGTTCTAACTGTTGCTTCTTGACCTGCATACGGGTTTCTCAGGAGGCAGGTAAGGTGGCCTGGTATTCCCAACTCTTTTAGAATTTTTCACAGTTTGTTGTGATCCACGTAGTCAAAGGCTTTAGTGTAGTCAATGAAGCAGAAATAGATGTTTTTCTGGAATTCTCTTCCTTTTTTTATGATCCAACAGATGTTGGCAATTTTATGGGTAATAAATATGAGAATTTAAATTTTATATATGTAAATTATGGGTAAGGGCTTAATGGGGTCTTGCAAGAGAACTTTTAGAAGGTTCATGTGTCCTCAGTGTGGGTGATAAGGGAGATATGAGGTTCAGATCTCTAGGCATGAGGCTCTGACAGGCAGGTGATATTGAAACAGGGTCCAAAAGGATACATCAAAATCTAGGAGGTGAAGAAAAACAGGCAGAGTGTTTATTTGGTGTAGTAACGAAGAAGACTGACTAAGTAATGGCTCGTCTGAGATGTCTGAGATGGTTCTGGTTGACAGTGGGGACTGGGCTCAGTCGGTCACTTAGGGACCCAGACTATGGGCCTCTGCCCTCTTTTACATGGGGCTTCCAAGGTGGTCCCAGAAAAGGGAGACAAACATGGAGGAGTGTTGAGGGGAGTTTTGTGGGCCAGACATCAAACTGGCCATAATTCATCTGCTCATGACCAGTGACTGGAGCCCAGCCACACCAAACTGCAAGGTAGCTGGGAAATCTGGAGCACCTGGGTGTGCCCAGGAGAAAGGGGAGAACAGCTGGGTGGAGAGAAAGCACCCTCTGCCCACAGTGGGGAGTTGACAGTGCCTGGGGCGTTCAGAGCAAACTTGGTAGAGAATGATCAGAGCTGTACTAGCAAATGCCTAACAGCTGGCTCTCTGGAAGGAAAAGAAATGTAAGCCCTGATTTTGTGAAACAGTAATCAATATCGAGGCTGCAAAGAACAAAGAACTTTATTTGGGGATCTTATGAATTGCAGTTTGAGCAACACATATTCCAAAGAGTATTTCAGGGAAGAGAAAAGCAGGAGCTTATAAAGGCAAAAGCCATGAAGCTATGTTCTGACACTGAAAAAGAAATATTTATCCTTGAGAAAAAGGCTGTCATGAATTATAAGAGAGTAAGGGTCTGATATGTATCTCGAGTTTCTAGCAGGTGTTCTGGATGTCTTCTTTAGAGCAATATGTAGCATTTGCTGATTTTCTTGGCATAAATACTCCCACCACCATTAGCTTCTAACTACCAGCGTGCCATCATGATCGGTGAACAAGGAGTTGGGAAGAGATGTGTAGTAGCAGCTCATATGTAGTTGAATTAGAATTCTTCAGAGAAACAGAACCATATATGTAATATATACATACCTCAAGGACATATGAAGTGTTTGATTATATGTATATACAGTGGTCTTCCTCAATTTACAATGGCGTTGTGTCCCAATAAACCCAACGTTAAGTAAAAAAAATGCATTCAATACACCAAACCTACCGAATACCATGGCTAAGCCTAGCCTGTCTTATACATGCTCAGAACATTTACAGTAGCCTACAGTTGGGCAAAAATCATCTAATACAAATTCTGTTTTAGAATTAATAGTTGCATATCTCATGTAATTTATTGAGTACTGTACTGAAAGTGATAAGGCAGAATGGTTCTATGGGTCTAGAATGCCTGTAAGTGTGTCTATTCCAAGTTCCTGGCCGTGATCACCTGGCCGGCTGGCTGGGAGCCACAGCTCGCTGCCACTGCCCAGCATCATGAGCGCGCACCATCTGGTGTGTGGTTAGCCCAGGAAAAGACGGGATTCAAAAATCTGAAGTGCAGTTTTCTACTGAAAGCATATTGCTTTCACACTATCACAAAATCTAAAAATCGTTAAGTTGAACCATCATAAGTCATGGACTGTCTGTATATATCAAGAGATTTGTAGCGAGGAATTGGCCTACACAATTGTGGAGGCTAAGTTCCAAGATCTGTTGTTGGCAAGCTGGAGACACAGGAGACCCGAGGGAGCTCTGGTTCGAAGGCAGGAAAGTACCAGCGTCGCATCTCGAAGTCTTCAGGCCAGAAGATTTCCCTTCTGCTCATGGGACAGTCAGCCTTTCTTTTCTTCTTGGGCCCCCAGCTGACTGGATGAGTCCAGCCACCTCCAAAAGGGCAATGCGCTTTATTTCATCTCCAGATTCAAATGTTAGTTTTGTCCAGAAACACCCTCACAGACACACCCAGAATAATATGTGACCAAATGTCTGGGCAGTCTGTGGCCCAGTCAAGATGACATAAAAATCAGCCATCACAATAGTCTTTTCATCATACAGATAGGATAGGATAGGGAGAAATAATGCTAAGAAGGGGAGTTGTTCAACAATAGGGAAATGTCAGTAGCTAGAAAGTCATGTCTGTCGAATAGGTATTACCTTTGTGCTTCAAATAGTTTATTTAATTGTAACTGTAATTCATAATACAATTTCTAATGATGTCTGTGTTAAAATTACAAGTTTCCTAAAAATTCGACAATCAGCTCTCAGGGCTGTTGGGGCCCGCTGGCTGGTCCAGCACGTCACTGAGATGGGCAGATGTGGTGTGCGAGGGAGACAGCGCTTCAGCACCTGGCAGCAGAGGCTGAGCGTGCCCTCAGCTGGGGACACTGTGTCCGGCGAGCACTGAGCAGGCCTCTCAGACTCAGGGCTCTCCTGTCTATGTGGCGTCTTGGTATAGATTCGAGAAAGGCTTGCCCTTGTCGCCATGCCAGAACACACAGCTTTGCCAGCAGAGCCCAGACCCAGGCCTGCTTCCCCTTCTGCGGACACTCAGTGTACGGCTTACATAACGGTGGCTGCAGCTCTGCGTGGAATGTGGAATGGGGCTGTCTCACGTCAGGCCTTGAGACAGAGGCCCTTTGCCACTTTCTAACTGAGAGACTGGTTGATAAGTGTGCCCTTCCCTCAGGAGAAGCCTCCCTTTGGCGAGAGCAGGCAAAGACTGTTTCTGGTGGCTTTGGGCTCATGGATATGCAGTTATCTAATAAAGCAGTGGTTCTCTACCCTGGCCACACATTAAATCATCGGAGGAGCTTTTACACCTCCCAAAGACCAGTGTCCACGCCAGATGAGTTAAACCGGAACTGATGGGGTGAAACACGGAAACTAGTTTTCAGAAAGCCCCGATACACAGCTGAGAACCAGTGACTTGGAGCTATCCCGGCTCCGGGCCAATGATGTTGGTGGGTGATCGTCCCACGAAGAGGTGTGCATTTCTGCTGAAGCCTTCTGGATGGTTCTGCCCTCCCAATCCTTTCCACTCGCCTTGCAGTGCCCAGAGGTGCCTGACCCAGAGGAGCCCCTTAGAGAATGCAGAAATGATGCAGGACAGGGAACCGGCAAAGGGAGACACAAGGACCACCGCCGGGAGGTACGGGGCTGTAAGGACAGTGGGTAAGGGGCAGTCTCTCTGTCTCTCCTCCTAATTGAGGCCTGTATTTCTCCTTGGCCTCAGCTTACTGCCTGTGTAAGAGGAGTGGAGCGGTCCCTTCAGATAAAAACTTCCTCAGGAGGCCCTGCTCTTGTCCTCACCTCACCCCTTCTCCCAGTGGCCTCAAAGGGAGCTGGAGGGCTCCCAGGGTCCTGCGGTATAAGGTTTGTAAACTTCAGGAAGGAGAGGGTGCTAACGTCCCTTCCAGCTGGAACACATGGATCCTTCATCCAAAGGAGTGTGGTCTGAGGACAGAGAGGAAGGAGCTACCTGGCCCCTGTCCCACACCCCCGCCGCCACCATCATTCTCTGGTACAGAGTTCAGATTAGCTCTGCCCTTTTCCCAGCTTTGTTTCTGGGCTTGAGCTTAGAGCCTCTCTGCTTTTGCCCAATTCCAAAGCGGATCCCCAGAAAAGCAGGCGGGTAAGCTCAGCAGCTAAATATCATCCAGGGAAAGAGCTGCACAGAAAAACTGCCTGGGAGTAGTTTCGTAACCAAAACAAGTGTGAGTGGACCCAAACTAAGCCTTTGGGGCATTTTTCCTGCCTCTGGTTTGGAGGAAGTGGTCCAGGCCGCATTACTCACAGGCTTTCGAGATTGCTCAAGACGTTGTCACTGGCCACGGGACCTCCTTCTGTGACACTGATGTCAACCTGAGACGTTCCAGCCCTGTATCCTTCCCTCTCCTGGTAGATGGCCTCTGTCCCACCCTGATCTGACCCTTTCCTGGCCCCGGAGAAACAGGAGGGCAAGTCTGGCATTCAGTGGTGTTTCTCAAATCTACCCATCAAGCCAATATTCCTCGTGAGGTTCCTGGCCTGAGTCCTACCTGAGGCTCAGGGCTTGTTGTGCAGGAGGGGCACTGGGCAGTCTGTGGCACACAGATAGAGCCCCGAGGAAGTGCGTGTTGGCGCCCCTTCTGGAGGTAGAATCAAGACAGTTTGGGAGACTTGCTTAGAATGATCAGACTTGTGTGACCAGAAACACACCCCAGAAAACAGGAACTGGGAGCAGGCCAGAGCAGGGACCGTGCGTGCAGACGGTCGTGTGCAGCGTCACAGGAGGGGCCCCAGAGGAAGTACCGGCCAGCACCACGAACGGCCTTGGGTGTCATAGCAAACTTATGTGTGCTTATTCATCCCTTCTGCGGAGCATCTGAGCGTCAGAGTGCGTGACTAGATGCTGAGTCAGAGCGCTCTGTCTCTAGGGATACTGCCTCTCCCACCCTGGGGACCGGACTTGCCACATCCTGGGGAGTGCTGAACCTCTCCCATCCTTCCCTCCTCTCCACAGTCCATGTCCTGTCCTCTCCCGCATGGGCTGCCGCAGCGGGCCCCCAGTGGCCCCCCAGCCTCGGGGTCCTCTTCCCTTCCAGCTGCTTGGTCCACCGTTTGGGGATCGGTGGACATAGGGGCAGTGTGAGGATTAGGGTAGGAGCACGGCGCATAAGAGCAGAGGGCACCTGTTCAAAGCCCTTACCATCTGCCTGCCAAGAGGATATCACACAGTACCCAGGCCCAGAGAACCCAGTCCAAGTGCCTGGCAGGGCACCTGGGGGGGTTTCAGGGGCACAAAGGCTGGTCCTTACCATCCAGCAAATTCCCTGAGGGCTCTCAAGCCAGGAGCGTTCACGAGAAACGATTGGAATCAGGGCACTTAGACTGGCGCCACAGAAAGGCAGGAGCTGTAGAGGCAGGCTCGGTTCAGGCCCAGCCCCGACAGGGCTGTGTGACTCGGGCAAGATACGTAACGTTTCCCTGCCTTATTTGCTTCATCTGAAGAACCGTGACAAAGGCTTCCCTGCCTCAGGGACTCTGAGAATTGAAACAGATACAGAATATAAAGCTCCAACCTCAAGGACACATAGTAGGTGCTACTAAATGACAACAGTTACTGCGATTGCATTTCTTGGGCAGGTTTTAGGATCTTGAGCCTGAACCTTCCCAAAGCCCTGCTACACACTGTTTAGACCTCTGCTAGCATTAAACTGAAACATGGCAGTTGGCAGAGATTCACTCCTCAGTGAACAGTCTTTAGCAAGATCCGGAAGATCCCCTGGAGAAGGAAATGGCGACCCACTCCAGCCTTCTGGCCTGAAGAATCCCGGGGACAGAGGAGCCTGGCAGGCTGCAGTCCACGGGGTCGCGAAGAGGCAGACGTGGCTGAAGAGACAGCACTGATTACTCACTCTATGTGGGCCCTGAGCGAAGTGTTTCACAGGATTCTTACTCCTTTCACCCTGTTTAAGCAGCACAGGAAGTTAGCATCTCTAACCGGCTTGCCGGGTGCGTCCCCTGGGACTCTGAATATGACGGGCTGTGCCTCTTTCTGAGACACACCTGTCTTTTCACGGCTGGAACTGTGGCCGCAGAGACGGCCTCCTAGTCCCTCCTGGCCGGGAGCGTGGGCGGAGCAGGTCCCCGAGGCCAGGCCGCTCCCCAGCCCCGGCCTCGGCAGTGCGTGCAGACCGGGACCCCGGGCGGCCGGAGTGCGCGCGTTTCCTGCGGCCTCTTGGAATCTCCAGCCGGGCGCGCGCTTGAGGAGCCCTCCCCACGCAGAGGGCGGATCCG
>SJYF01000205.1:2502664-2513923 GCA_006410515.1 Procapra przewalskii | reverse complement strand
AGCCCCATGCCCGCTCATCCTGCTTGTCTCCTGGGTTTAGCCCCATGCCCGCTCATCCTGCATGACTTCCTGGGTTTAGCCCCATGCCCTCTCATCCTGCTTGTCTCCTGGGTTAGCCCCATGCCCTCTCATCCTGCTTGTCTCCTGGGTTTAGCCCCATGCCCTCTCATCCTGCTTGTCTCCTGGGTTTAGCCCCATGCCTGCTCATCCTGCCTGACTTCCTGCTCCCTCTGCTGAGCACATCCTTTTATCCCACAGCCTCCCATAGTGTAGGGGAGAAAAAACTTTCCCTCTGCCCTCTTAAGCTATGTACCTGAGGCCTGCTAATTAAAATGATAAAAGATTAACAGCAGAAAAAGCATATAAATTTTATTGATTGTTTGAAGTGTGTGAGGGGCTGCTTCATAGAAAAGGGGCAGCTAAACCCGGCGGCATACACTGTGGGAAGGTGACTGGGAAAAGTAAGGGTGGTTTAGAGAGGTTCATTATGCAGACTGAAGTCACCTCTGCATGATAAGAATCTCATTCTCCACTTCCTGGTATGGGAGTGGCAAGGCACCTTTATTCAGTAAGAGAAATTATGCCCTGCTTCTAAGCAGACAGGGAGAGGGGAAGGAGCCCGCCCATGCACTCTTTCTCAGTTGCCTTCAGCTCAAAACAGTCAATATGCCAAAGTAGCATATTTTGGGGTGGCGACCCCCTCTAATGGCTCACTCCGTTCTTTCATGCAGCTTCAGTCCCACCTCTGGCCTCCCAGCCTGACGTCCATGCCTCTGCCTTAACCCTCTCGTTTCCCGTTACACTTGCTGAGACGACAGACGCTTGTATCTGGGCGTCTCTGTTCCCTCTTTACTTTTGCCAGGGCAGAGATGCGTCTTTTATCTCCACACCCCAGTGGCTCACCCACAGTGGACACCCAGGAGCCCCCACAAGCTCCATGGATGGAGAAATGAAGACTGACTCCAGCTGAGCCTGTGGGCACCCACTGTATGGCAGTGAGGGTCGAGCACGTTGGGGGCCACCTGCCTCCTGCCAGCAGCAGCTGAATCAAGAGCCAGAGCCAGGGAGGGCCAAGGGAAGTGGCTGTTAAGACAGAGAGCTTGTACGTTGGTGTTTCTAGAGCATTGACGTCGTCATCATGGGAAAAATGACCCAAACTTTCTAGAGCCTCCTCACAGTCATATTAGAATTAACGCTCCTTACTTTGGGGCTAGTTTTCCTCCTTGTTCTTCACCTTCCAGGCCCCAAAGTGAGACCCATTAAGGGGGCCTTGCTGGTTCTCTAGACCCCTCAGGTGGGGAGCTTAGCAAAGAACAGATGACCAAGTAGAGCCCAGAAAGAAGCTAAGTAACAGGTTTTTTTTTTAAAAAAAAAAGTAAGGTAGAGAGCACTCAGGAACCATCCTGTAATAAATCATCAGAGGCTCTCAGGACAGCTGGGAACCTCGTGAGGCCCCCTTGCCCTTGGTGGCAAATTGCATTAACTTTATGAAACCGTCTCAGCTGCCCCCCTCCAGAGCGCCCCTTCCGTTACCTCACCTCCCTCTGCTCCATCAGTCTTCTGGGCTCGATACTTACCCTTTCAACCAATTCAGCTCTGAGAGCTGTCTTGCTGTTTGCACAGCCCGGCTTTAAAATCCCATTGAGTTTTATAAATCAATTGTGTTTTAGTTCAAGTTCAGCCTCTCCTCCATGCTCTCGGGGCTGCGCTAGCAGAGCTGCAGATGGAAAAACAGGGCATGGATGCCCTGGCAGCTGCGGAGGCCAGTGCTGCCACAGCCTCGGCAGAAGGCCCCAGAACAGTAAGGGGCGCTGGCGTAGGTCTCATCCAGAGGCCCCGGGCTGAGGGTCGTCTGCAGTCATTTCTTGAAGAGGTATTCCCGAGAGCCACCAGTGAGGGGCTGGGGAGCAGCGCCAGGGAGGGCAGGCCGAACTGGGCTGCAGAGCCCAGTTAAGGGGGCATCAGCCTGAGCCCCTGGGAACTTTGAATTCTGCCTCTTATGCCTCCCAGAAGTTTCAGACTAGAAACAGACTGCAGGGGCTTTCAAGCCCCCACACCCAGGAGTCTTTGGCCAAGGGCTGGGGAGTGAGGGCAGGGGAGTAAATTCCTGGGCACTTCCGGTTCTCTCAGTGGCTGCTCAGAATGGCCCCAATAACCCAAGGACCATCTCCAAAACAGGCCAGCAGCCCTGAAAAATCACCCAGGGAAACTTGGAAATAAGGGGGCATAAAAGCAGGAAGAAGGAATCAAGGGAACTTGAGCAGAGCTCTGACGTGCTCCGCTGAGTCAGGCATCTTCCGTGTGCTCTCAGGCATTTCCACGACGCGGCAGTTGCCAGGTACTCTTGTGGCAACACTGGGGGAGTGAGTGACTCACACGCTCTCTGAGCCTCTCTCTTACGTGAAATGGGACGGAGCACAGAGGCTGGAGTAGCGGCCCACTGGAGGGCCTCACCTACAGCGGGTCCCTCTGACCTGATCCCATGGAAGGTCCGCAGATGAGCCAGGATCACGCTTCCACGAAGGACCATCTGTTCAGCCTGGAAATTCCGAGTAGGCAGAGGCTAGGCAT
This sequence comes from Procapra przewalskii, assembly GCA_006410515.1. NCBI lineage: Eukaryota > Metazoa > Chordata > Mammalia > Artiodactyla > Bovidae > Procapra > Procapra przewalskii. The sequence continues at coordinate 2,511,352 of SJYF01000205.1, read as the reverse complement.
CTGTTTGTGTTTTGGGGATTCAGCTCCCTCTCAAGAGCTCTGTCTTTTAAAGTTTTTATTTTAATTTATATAAGCAATGCACACATTTTTTCCTGCATAAAACTACAGTTCCATCCTCTCCTCCACCACAGTCGCTGCTACAGGAGTGACATGTTCCTCCTATATAAATGCGTGTACCCACTGAGTATACCTTGTGATGTCTTCTGTTTAAAGGGTTGTGTTTTTCTTCTGTTTCTACATAGTCTTATACTTTGTGTATTGTTCTGTGACTGGCCCTCTTCTACTGCTGTACTAGAATTTAAGCAAATATTAAAGCAGGAAAGGGGAGATGGAAGGGTTGGGGATATATCTTAAGAGTGGCCAGGAAGTCCTCATTGAGAAAATGGCATTTGAGTGAAGAACAAAGGGGCTGAGAGGAAGCCCTGCAGGACCAGGGACAGCAGGTGCGGGCTGGGCTGGGTGCACAGGCTGTCGTGAACCATCCCTGTGAGATGTCCCTCGGATGGTTTAACAGGTGGTCCTGGAGTCCCAGAGAAGGACCCAGGCAGAAATAAAGACCTGGACTCATGACAGAGTGGGGGGCATCTGGGGCAATCCGGGCAATAGCAGGATTTCAGGGAGAAGAGAAGGAGCTGAAGTCAGAGCAGACTGGGCAGGTGGCAGGAGGGTGTGCAGGCAGTTGGCTCTGCAGAGCAAGGGGAAGAGCTTCAGAAAGAGGGTGATCAGTGGGGACTGAGCGCCAACAGATCTTGGAGGCTGAGAGTCAGAACCAGACTGTTGGATTTGATCAGAGCAGTTTCAGGAGAGGACAGAATCTCCAGACGCAGAGGGTTGGCAGGGACTGGAGTGAAGGAAAGGCTGGAACTGTGGTCCGCCCTCTCAAGAGACGCTTGTCAGTGAGAGTAGGAGGCAGCGTCAGCCCAGCATGCATGCAGACCTGAGCCAAGAGGCAGCAAATGCCACGCCCGTTCCTTCCAAACCGGAGCCCCCGTCTTCTGAGGTGGGTCCCAGTACTGCTCACCCTTCAAGGCTTAGTCCGGGTGCCCCTTCTGCAGGCGGCTCTGCTGATGTCTGCAGCAGAAAGGGGCCCCTTCAGTTAAGTCTCTGCAGCCTGTGCCTGTCCACATGGCCTGTGCTCTTTCATCTCCACGTGGCTGTTCCCTGTGGCTGATTTCCCCTGCCAGCCTGGGGGCTCTGGGGAACGCAAGCAACTCAGGGTTCTGCCCCTTCCCTGGAGGAGCTCTGCAGACTTGGAAGGCATGGATGAATGAGTCAGTGAATGAAAGATTGTGCTTGTGAGCTGAAGAGCCAGACCCTGAGGCGGGCAGAAAGCACCCTCCTCCTCCTCCTCCTCCGGGCATGAACCTGCTCCTGGGCCAGAAGTTCCCCTTGTTTCTGGAACCTTAGAACGTCAGAACTGTTTGACTTGAAATCTCAGCTTAAATGTTTACAGAACTGAATGGCTTGATTCAAGGAAGTGCTGAAGACAGGAACAGTGCTTATTAATAAATCATAACGGCAATTATTTTCCTTTCAAGCTGCTCTGTGGGCCTTATAAGTAGTATCTGTGTGACTGAGTGGCTGGAGGACACCCCAGGCTGGCTCGGCAGGCTCAGTAGCATCTGTAGCAAGCGCCTCCCTGGTGAGCTGAGGGGAGCAGCGCTGGCCTCTCCTCTCCTCCACGAGAGCCCTGCTTCCGCCAAGTAGAGTTGAATCTGTAAATCAGCTATACTTCAATTTTAAAAAAAAGAGAGTAAGCCGAAGTAGCCCATGATGTCTGGCAACCATGTCTTACATCCACTGCCTGCCTGGCATGGAGATGAGAGCCACATGCAGAGCTCGATGAGACATCACGTCCTTCCCTCCCTTCCCCTTCAGGCTAGAGGGTCAGAAAGGCGACCACACAGGTTATTGCCAGCCATGGAGCTCATGTCCTGGTAGGGGAGGGAAGGACCATCTAGAAGAGATCAGAAGGAAGGCTCTGAGGAGTTGGAGATTGAAGATCACCATTCCCAGGCGGCTCAATAAGTAAAGAATTTGCCTGTCAATGCAGGAGTTGCAGGAGACACAGGTTTGAGCCTTGTGTCGGGACAATCCCCTGGAAGAAGAAATGGCAACCCCGCTCCAGTTTTCTTGCCTGGAAACGTGCATGTGCAGAGGAGCCTGGCAGGCTACAGTCCATGGGGTCACAAAGAGTCGGACTCAACTGAGCCCAGCACAGCAGCAGCATGCAGCCAAAGCCAGGGCTGAGTAGGCAAGAGATGCAAGAAAGGCCTGGGTTAGTGTCCAGCGTGGACAGAGGTCGGATAGGCTCAGGGAGCTGCAGTCACTGGAGTGACAAGAGAGCTTAGACACACACACAGAGGTCAGGTGCAGTGGTCGGGGGCTGTGCGGACCATGCATTCCAATCCCAAGTTACGTCTGAAGATTACAAGTGGGATTACATTTGGACTCAGAGTTGTTCCTCCAAAGCCCAGGCTGGCCTTCCTAGTGACCCCTGTAGCAATATCCTTGATACTCACCAGAGAGAGAGAGAGAAGAGGAGCTCTGTCTGAGACAAGAATCAGGGAGGTATGGGAGGGGCAAGAACTCAGTCACCGTGAAAGGCAGTACCAACTCTGGCAGAGTGCTGCCCAGTGGTATGTGCAGGGCAGGAGAGCTCACAGGCCTTCCGAAGCTCTGAGGTAGGAGGGCAGCCCCTCTGTCCTGCCAGGGACCCATCAACCAGTCACAGCAGGCAAGCGCAGCTGAGGTCCTGCTGGCCAGGCCCAGCTACCAAGATAATCTCAGGGAAGCAGCGAGGGAGCTCGCCAGGTGGGGTGGGGGCTTCTGGGCAGTGGTGATGCCTCCAGAGGAGGGCTGCCATGCAGAGTCCGGGGAGGGAGGCTGCTGGGGCCGGCTCCCTTGGGGCCTGATGACAGGAACCTGCTAGAAGGTAAGCTCCAGTAGGGCCCAGATGATTGTGCTGCTTATTTCAGCGCTTGTTTCTCAATACCTGTAAGAGCGACTGGCACACAGATACTGTATAAATGTTTGTTGCTGAGTTGACGAGTGAGTCATTGAACACACGGAAAGATGGAGAGATGGATGGATGGATGGATGAGCAAGCCTGGGGGAATGGAAGGGGGCTGTGCGCTCCCCAAGGTGGATGACCTTTGGCTACAGTGTTAAGGGGCTCCAGCCCTTGCCCCTTTCAACCCGAGGAGGAGGCAGGCCAAGCAGGGGCACGCCCTGCTGGCTGAAGCTGCCCTAACAGTGGTTACCGGGAGGCTGGGATGCCAGGGCGGGGCAAGGACTGACCGAGGCCTGCCATCCTTTGTGTTCACTGCACGTGTGCTTGACTTCCAGCCCGCTCCAAAAGCCTGGTGATGGGCGAGCAGAGCCGGAGCCCCGGGCGGCCGCCCTGCCCCCGCAGGCTGGGCCCCGTGCTGAAGGCGGGCTGGCTGAAGAAGCAGAGAAGCATCATGAAGGGCTGGCAGCAGCGCTGGTTCGTGCTGTGCGGGGATCAGCTCTTCTACTACAAGGACAAAGATGAGAGCAAGCCCCAGGTGAGAAGCACCCTTGCTGCGTCCAGTGGGCATCGCGGTGGGGCTCCAGGGGGCACGGCTGACTGTCTCCAGGAGAGGGGAGAAGGCAGAGAGACCCTCTTAACAGCACCTCCACCCTTCAGGCACCAAGCCTGTGACTCCTCAGCATGACGTTTCACTGGGATTTCCAAAGTGAGGTTTATCCTCAGCTCTCACATTCCTGGGATCACACCTGGTTTTACTGCAGCACATCTATAGCTTCAGGCTTTGAAATGTTTTCTTCTAATGCTGATAGAGAGCATCCCTGCATGGCTTTAAAAAAACAACCAACCAAAGGGTAGTCCAGTGGTTAAGACTCCGTGCTTCCAAAGCAGGGGCCAAGGGTTCAATCCCTGGTCTGGGAACTAAGATCCCACGTGCCCTGTGGCATGGCCAGGAAAAAAAAAATTCTTCTTCACGTCCTTTTCAACCTCTCAGTGCTTCCGTGGAGGACACACAGACCCCACTTCTCCCATTGTGCGGGGAAACAGGCGCCCAGGCAAGCCTAATGTCACGCTGGAGTCTGGCTCACTCTGAAAGCCCTGTGTCAGAGGCTTCTGCCCCTCCGACGGCTTCTGTTTCCACCCGTGCTTTAAGCTCCCGCCTTGGTGCTCACCACGTCCGCCTTTCCACGCCATTGCACTAAGTTCAGCCACGCGGAGCAGCCGCTGGCCTGATCCATGCTGGCGCGCCCTGCTCACCGCTGCGCCATGCAGGCGTCGTAACCAAGTGCTCTGCATGTTGCTGGCCAAGGTGGCTGGGCGTGTGGCGCTAAGGCACGTTAACCCTCGTTATGGATTCACACAGAGAAAGAAAGTTTGGGAGGAAAATGGGGGAGAACTTGAAGGACTTCTCCCAAAGAAAGGCTGCACCTAGTCATTGATCCAAGCTGGAAAGTAAAGCGAGATCAGCTTTTTTGGGGTCAGGGATCACAGAATTTTGGGAGATGGGAAGGGGCTCAGTGATGGGCAAAATAGGAGGAGGGGCCTGGGCACAGTGCAGGGTCGCGTTGACATCACAGCGAGAAGATGACCCTCTTTTCTCGGAAAAGTCACCCCTCTTCCAGATTTTCTGAGCATGAAGAAGGAATTGTCGTATCTTTAGCACTTCTCCAATACTTGGGATCCTCCCTTAAAAACTTGGGGCTCTGAGAATAGACATGGACATGGAGAGAGGGGAGGAGAGGGTGGGATGTAGGAGAGAGTAACATGGAAACTTACATTACCATATGGAAAATAGATAGCCAATGGGAATTTGCTATGTGGCTCAGGAAACTCAAACGGGGCTCTGAATCAACCTGGAGGGGTGGGGTGGGGAGAGGGATGGGAGGGAGGTTCAAAGGGAGGGGATATATGTATACCTATGGCTGATTCATGCTGAGGTGTGACAGAAAACAACAAAATTCTGTAAAGCAATTACACGTCAATTAAACAAATAAATAATTTTTAAAAAAAATAGGGCTCTGAGGGTGGGAAGGAACAGCCCTCATCTCAGAGACCTCAGTGGCAGTAGTTACCAGCTGCAAGTTAGTAGCTTTCTGCCTTCACTGTATTTATTCTAGTGGTTAACCTCTGTTTATGGAAAGTCATACTGATTTCCGGTCGTGAGAGTCCTTGCCTGTTTTCCTTTCTAGACTATATCTAAGTTAAAACCAAAAAGCCTTGTACAGCAATGTGAGTGTACTTAATGCTGCTAAAGTATACGCCTAAAAATTGTTAAAATGGTAAATTATATGTTATGTGCATATACGTGCACACACGCAAATAAATGAGACTTATTTAAGGAAAACTTTTAAATCATTAACAGTAGACATGAGAGGTAGGGATGGCAAAATTCATGAAGGTGGATCTAAGTTTAGGGAACTCTGATCTTGTTCAGCCTCCCAGGCTTTACAAGGAAGGAAAGAGAGGTGGAATGGATCAAACAGGAACTTTGAATGTGATCTGAATTAGGTCAGGCATGCTAGCTGAATAACTTGAAACAAGTCACTTACTTTTTCTGTTCGGTTCAGTTTCATCATTACTGAAATAGAGACATTATTACCTACCTCACAGAGATACACCAAGGGTTAGGTTGTACAACATATGCACAGCTGAATGCAGATCTTGGCGCATGGGATACTTAAGTCTGAGCACCCCTGTGTACCCTCAGCCCTGCCTCTGCCTTGCTCCCTGCCTCCCCAGCTCTGCCATCAGCCTACTCCCCAGATTGGGAACCACGCCTCTGGCTTGCCCACCATTTTCCTTCTCGTCTCTGCTCTTGTGGTGAAGACCAGCCTCCTTTAATGGCCTCTCGGCTCTCCTGGCGTCCTGTTAGTGATTCGTGCTTCTGATGATGCTGGCCACAAGTTCCCGGGGCCCCTAGCATGTCAGAGCCCTGCCTGTGGTCCCCACTGTCATCCCCCTCCTGGCTCAGCACACAGCACCGTCTCCTGGGAGAAATGCACCATGGTTCCGGGTGGACTGTGGACTAAAGTGACACCCTGAGGTCACCCAGGCTGCGCGTGGACCCCTGCCCCAGGCTTTCCCACGTATTCCTCACCCTGAGCCTGAGGTGGCCCTTGCCCATCACTGCAGAACCTCCAGCCCCCAGCTTTCCCAACCTGGACAGTCTTCCCCCTCACTTGTCACCTTTTCCAGAAGTCAATGGCTTCTGGTGGATGCAGTTAATAGAATGGAAGCATTGACATCCCAGTCACCAGCCGGGACACAGAAGGAGCCCTGGGACTAAGCCAGGGCAGCTGTCACCAGGGAGCCATTGGGTCCCCGAGGGGTGCCAGCATCTCCCAGCCGATGCCAGGGCGATGCCCACGGCTCCTCTTTTGGACTCTCCGGGGTCGCAGTGACCCTGCCAGTCCCTCATGGGGGATTATTCTTTTCCAGAATCTTCCCTCCCCAACAAAGCCTGACTTTTCTAGCAGCCCCACTGCTCAGGTTCCCAGTCTCAAGGAGACTCTTGGTCAAATGTGACTCACTTAGCTTTATAGTATGATCTCAAACCTGCATGCCTTCTGGCCAAACAGCCCACAGATTTCCTTTTAATTGCATGAACTACATGTAATGGACTAATTTTCAATATCTGGTTCCTGGAAAATGGGCCCTGCTCCCTGTCTACAGGGACAGAGTGCCCAGGAGTGAGCTCCCTCCTAACAGATGGCCTGTGGTCTGTCCAGCAGATACAACTGTGGAGAGGGAGGATGTCTGGCTACCCTCGATGCTGCATGTGTGCGTGATAAGGATCACTCCCAGCCCACATTCTTGATCTCTCTCCAGAGCCCTATCCCTTCCACTCTGCCCTTCTCACTGGCAGGAAGGTCAGCAGAGAACACAGAGCGCAGAGATGGGGAAAAATAAAGACGGCCGAAGAACTGGCTCAGATGGGAACTCAGACGGGAAACGTAGGCTAAGGTGCTTTACGACTGAACCTGAAGGTGTGGCTCTGTCCCTGCAGCTTTCCCAAACACTTTTCCGTAACAGTTTCCAGCAGACAGATCCTACAGTTTTACTAACAGAAGATTCCAGGTCTTTTCCTGTTAAATGGTTTTAGCTTCTGCGAAATGTTTCTTCCACCGTGAAAACTCCTGCCACGTTCTTCATTGATCAGCCCAGTCCATTCCCACTGTTTGAAGATTCACTTAAATTTAGTTATCCCCCTTCACTATGAGCTTCTCGGCTTCAAACAGAGAAGGAATAGAAAAGAAATGGAAAATATTACTTAAAAAACATAAGATGGAAAAAATGTAGCGATGTTAAATGCAGTCAGTTCAACAAATGGGCAGAGAATGGAGGGGGCCAGGAAGCAAGAGGAAAAGGTAAATAGAAAACAAAAAGTAAATAAATAAGTAGCAAGGAGTAGGAGCAAATATTTCAGTCGTCATAATAAACATGAATAGGTCAGATTCTGTCTGTTCTCTTAAAAGACAGAAAGTAGATGTCTGGTTTAAAAAAGAGAGAAAGTAATAAAATAATAAACATAAAGATTGTGAAACAAAACCATGAGGGGAAAAGGTATGCCAGCAAAAAGAAAGCAGATTTAGGAACATCAGAATCAAGTAGAATTCAAGGCGCTAGGGAAAAAAGGAACACGGAGAAATATTTCAGTATAACATAAATAAAAACCTACTTAGAAAATGGATCAGCTGTGAACTTTTATGCTCTTAATGACATAGCTTTGAAGGATACATAAACAATGAAAAGAATTCTCATTGTTCTCCATTTTTTAAGAAAAATGAAATTATAGAGACTTACAATAGTGCAAAAGGAAAAAAAAAGACTTAGAAATTAAGAACAAAGTGGCAGTGAGCGAGGGCACGGATGCAAGAGAGAGAAATCTGCGCGCACACACACTTTGTAACACTTATGTTAATAGAAAATCAAAGCTTGAGTTCAAGCTTCTAGTCAAGGACAACAGACTTTGGAACCCCAGAGTTCCAGCATAGAGCACCAAAGGCTTGTGAAGGTGTGGACGCACCTGGATGGAGACGGCAGGGGAGAGATGGCTGCTGGTGGATGCTAGACAACAGCTGGGCAGGAGGTGGCTGATTCAGCAGACCCCAGAGCGCTCAATTCCAAGCCAGCACTACAGAAAGCACAAAACTGCATCTGGTTTGCAATGTCTGGTTGTTGGGGGCTGATGGAGTGGGCCCCTCAGAACACCGGCAAGACCAATTATCTCTGAAAATGAGGGCAAGAGAAGAGCTCCATACAGGACTGACTGAAAGTCACTTTAAAAAGCAGTTAGCAGATCTCCGGAACCATCTGGTACAAAGCCGTGACTGGCCTCTTCACGGGGGTATAAATGGGAAGGACACTGAGGACGCCGGCCTTATCGTTGAGGTGGGGGAAGGCACAGTCTGCAGCAGGGGGCTTAGATGGAGGCAGACAGGCAGACCAGTTGCTTAGCTCTTCCAGTTCATCCCACACTTGGCTCCCAGATCCCAGCAGTCAGGAATAGCCCTCAGGAAGGAAATGAAGAATTTTCACTGGAAAATCTGATAGGCCAAGAAGAAAAACACAGAATGTGTTGACAGTAGGGGTCCCCCACGACACAGCCCAGGCAGATCTCTCTCCCCTCTCTCTCTCTCTCTCTCTCTCTCCTCTCTCTCTCTCTCTCTCTCTCTCTC
>SJYF01000205.1:2478845-2502576 GCA_006410515.1 Procapra przewalskii | reverse complement strand
CTCCCCTCTCTCTCTCTCTCTCTCTCTGTCCTCTCTCTTTCTCTCTCTCCTCTCTCTCCTCTCTCTCTCCTCTCTCTCTCCTCTCTCTCTCCTCTCTCTCTCTCCCTTTCTCCCTTTCGGCCTGCCATGTTAACATCCCCTGCCTTCCCCTCATACAACTTCCAGTCAGTTGCTTAGAGAACTGTAGCTAGTAGGCGTGAAGAGCTTTGGGTCGCTACACACTTAAGGGAAAGATCACACATGAAGGCTGGACGGAAACACAAGAAAGGAACAAAGTTTAAAAAGCAACTTGGATGCAATGAAAACTATGCAAGGGGGAGAAAGCTTGGGTATAAAACCATCTGATGTCCTCAGAGAGAGGCTGTGAAATGGACAGCCGGAGAGCAAACCAGCTCCCGGCACTGAGGAATTGAACACCAGAAGCGAAAACTCAGATGAAAGCTTGGATGGAAAACTTGGCATAATCTCTCAGAAAGAAGAACAGAGAGGAAAAGAGGAAAGACGACTCAGCATCTGAGGAGTTCTAGAAACGAAGAAAGAAGGAATCCTTAGAAAAACTATTCAATTAAGTTAGATTTCCCAGAATGGGAGTGTAAACAGTGGGTGCTGACTGGTGAAACCAAAGGTACTGTGGGGGCTCAGGAAGTCACATTGCTGGGGAGTAGGGCTGAGAGGGGAGTTAAATAAAGCAAAATTTCAAACTTCTGTGCTAGGAATCCCATAGATAATGCCTAAAAAATTTTTTTTACACAGAAGTCATTTATTGATTTCTTTCATTTTTTTCTTTTTTTTGGCTGCCCTGCAGCATGTGGGATCAAACCTGCAGCCCCTGCAGTAGAAGCAGGGTATCTTAATCACTGGACTGCCAGGGAGCTCCCCAGTCCCTAAATTTTAAATGAATACGTAGTAATATAAGCGTACATTTTGAAATAAACATAAGAATAAAAACTCACCCAATAGAGCTGAAAGTGGTGACTAAGATTTGGGCAATGGTAGAAGAGGACGAAATTGCTGCCTTATAATAAGCCTGGCAGAGCTACTCGACTCTCTGAAACTATTATGAGATAGAACTTTCACTTAAAAAAATAAGGGAAATAAAGCTAAAATAATTTTGGAATTTTCAGAATATGACTACATCAAATCAGAGCTGCAGGGCAAGGCTTTGGGGAGAACATGGAGAATGGGGTGATGATCAAAAAACTCAAGATTTTTTTGTATTACAGTTGGCGCTTCATATCCGTGGGTTCCACAGCCACGAACTTAGCTGGGAGTAAAACTAGTCAGAAAAAAAATTTTCCAGAAGTTTCCAAAAAGCAGTGCTTGAATTTGCTGTACCCCAGGAACTGTTTGCACAGCATTGACATTTCACTAGAGATGCTTTTAAAAAGTATATGTGAGGATATGCTTGAGTTCTTGTGTCTCCTGTATTGGCAGGAGGATTCTTTACCACTGGTGTCATCTGGGAAGCCCCTATATGCAAATACTACACATTTGATATAAGGGACTTGAGAATCCAAGGATTTGGATAACTTCACAGTGGGGAGCAGCAGTATAGGAATCCTTCCCCACCAGTACCAAGGGGTGATTGCATTTTAATTTCTCACAGGGAGACTATATTTATTTAAGTCCACATTTTAAAATATTTTAAGTTAAACAAGAAAAGAAAAATGAAAAGCAGAAAAGGAATGCAGCAGGGACACAGCCCCAGACAGCTCTCTTCAGATAACGAGAAAGGGGGGCAGCCTAGAGGTCAGACGATGGGCGCCCCCTTCCAGACAGAGCCGCCAAGCCCGGCCCGCCCCTGCAGAGCTGGCCCTGGCACATGGAAGGTGCTCAGGAAAGGTTTGAAAATGAACTTGGGGGAGGGGGGCATGAGTGTGGCAGCTCACACCCGGGGAGGAGAGCCGGGTCTCTGAAGCAGGAGTGCGAGCCTCACTGTGTCGGCAGGAACCCAAACTCTGCGCGTGGCACCAAAAACTGCATGTGGAGGGCTGGGGTGCCACGCTCAGAGGCTGGATCCGTATTCCGTCAGCACTGCGGGACTGTGAGCTTTGGGGGCTCAGACTTAGTGTCCGGTGCTCCAAGAGGAAAGTCATCCACACCCCAGGCAGGGGGTGGGAGGGCGCCAGGCTGGAGGCAGAAGAACCATCAGGTGGGGCTGGTGTCCTCAAACACTTGAAGGTGTTGAATTAAGGGACTGAGGCGCCGTGGAAGCAGCAGAAGGCAGAGTGTGAGAGGTGATGCCTGCACCCAGGCGGCAGCGTCTCAGACCCACACCGGGGGGGCGGATGCAGCTGTAGGTTCCAGCAGAGGCAATTTAAGCATCACTTTGAGAGCAGGCTGAGCTCTGTTTGTTTTGTTTTCCAGGAGCCTAAGTAATGGGAGGCTCAGCAGTGGGAGAGAAGATTGATTTAAAGTTTGATTTAATTTAGCGTAAAAGCTTGGAATCGGGAGGAAGAGAGACAAGATGGATGGGAAAGCAGGTGCGCTTCTAGGAGCGGACGCTAATACCAGGCGACCAGAAACCTGCAGCCTTTAAGAAAGAGAAAAGGGAGGAAAGACACCATCTGACCCCAGAGCTTGAAGGTCACGGGGGTGCTCCAACAGGCCCCAGTCACCCCTTTCCCCCAGGCTTTGTTTACCAGCTTGCACGTCAAAGACAAAATCAGCGCTGCCGTGAGCTGGCTCCCTGGGTCCTGGCGCCTGAGACAGGGGCCTGTGTTGTTTCCATGTCCCCATGAGGGAGCTGGGGACTGGCATCAGGCCTAGGTCAGTGGGTGTGTTACCATAGCTTAGTGAAGTCTGCTTAATGTCTGCCCGCGGAACTGCACAGCTTTGCTAGGAAGACTCTGCCCTTATCGCAGCTCTATGTGGGGGCAAAGTTAAGACCCCATCAGGCTGGTCTGAGCCTTTCTGTGCTCACAGCATGTCACAGAGCAGGCACGTGTCAGACGCTGTCTCACAGCTAGACCTCGGAAGGTCGGCTCAGCTGGAGGCTACTCAGCAGACCCTCACTGGGCCTCCGTCATCGGTTGTGCACCGTCACTCAAACCAGCCGAGAGGTCGTTGTTGTTGTTATCGTTGTTGCCACTGTTGACATTACTACTGGCATTTTGTAAAAGTTTCTCGGCTTCACGTCTTCTCCCTTCTAGGCTGTAAACCTCATTCAAGTGGGACCTCGTTCTTGTTCAGTTGCTAAGCCGTGTTCAAGTCTTTGTGGAAGAGTCAGAAGGACAGGAAGGACAGGCCTCCCTGTCCTTCAGTATCTCCCTGAGCTTGCGCAAACTCATGTCCATCGAGTCAGTGATGCCATCCAACCATCTCATCTTCTGTCACCCCCTTCTCCTCTTGTCTACTTACCGCTTATCTTTTCCCACCACCCACATGGTGCCTGAGCCATAACTGATTCAGTGATATCTGATGCTTACGTGAATGAATGATTGAAGAAATGAATAAATTGACTGAATGAGTGAACACTCTGATCCAGCCTTGTATTAGATCCTTGGTGGGAAAATATTTCATTGTTTTTGTAAAGTGCTCGACAGGTGGCAAGAAACTTGTTTTTACTGCCTTCACGTATTAGACCGTAAGCCCAGCACCATCAGGATTTCGTTTGGTTGGTTTTCCCTGTGTCCTCAGTGTCTAGAACGGTGCCTGACTCCTAGCAGATGCTCAGTAAATACTTTTAAAAATAATTTCATACTTTTTTACTCTAAATAGCACTCATAATTTCCACTGAGCCTCACAGCAACCCTACAAGGGCATATACAATCCATTTCCATTGTGCAGGTAGAGAAAGTGATGCTCGGAAGGGTGGAATGGAGACTTTCATACCGTGGAAAGAAAACAGTATTTGGAATCAGAGAACCTGGGTTCAAATCCCATTTGTACCCCATACGACTTGTAGGTTTGTACAGATCATTGTAGCCTCCTTGCTCCCCCATTTGGTGTGATATTCTGGGGCTGCCCTGAGGGTTGGACAAATGGCAGCTGGCAGCTGTAGTGATGTCAGTGCTGCCTAAACACTCGGAGACGAGATTCCTGTGATCCTTGGAATGGTAGCTAAGATAGAAATCCGCCAAAGAGGCTTCTAAAATGAAATGTGAAAACAGGTGGCAGATCCTGGAAGCACAGCCCACCTGAATCCGCGAGGCTCCCTGAGAGCAACCCTGTATTGCCTTTCCCAACTAGGAGTCCAGACCAGTGGGCATCAGGACCATCACGGACACCCAGGTGTCTGGACGTTAGCGAGTTACTGAATCCTGCATGACAGAGAATGAGAGATTTCTAGATTGCGGCCTACAGCTAGAAACCAGAGAAGTCATTGTCCTCTCTACCCTCAGTGCTCTCTTTGTGAGGTGAGCATACCCACACCTACCTTATAGGGCTGCTATGAAAGTAAGATTGTGCCCTAGTGGCGACCTCACCTGGGTGCAACTTCCCCAGTGAAGGTTGAGCAATCACCCAGCTCAGTCGAGCAAGAGAAGTCCAGTGGCGTGCAGCATGGCCCTGATCTCTGCCCTGCCTTACTTCATGGGTTTAAATCTAAATAAAAGCTGACCCTTGCATGCGTATGAGCCCAACAAGAAACCACGTCTCCTTGGGACTGAGCTGCCCTAGTGATTACTTGACCAATAGCATGAGGCAGAAGTGATGCCACGCAAGTTCTAGGTTCAGTCCTGGAGATACCAAGAGCTTCTGCTTCTGCTCTGGGAAGCCCTGCCATGCTGAGAGGATGCTTGAGTGGACCACACAGTTATGAGGAGACAGACCTCATGACCCCAAGTGAGACATCCTTGGACCTTCTAGCCCATTCCAATCACCAGCAGCCAGGATGCTCAGGAAACTGAACTCCCACCCGTATGAGAGACAAACTTGATAAATGATTTAGAGAAATCTTGGGAAAGGTACTAGATCAGGCCCCGCGTCCTTATGCAAACAAGACTACGTTTATTCTGTGAGCCTCCAAAAGCCACAGTCAGGACAAACAGAATTGCACAGAGGCTGCCATGCCCCCCAGATATGAAGGACACTTTGTTCCAGTCCCTGATGCTGAACTGCCTGCCTGACTGCCCCACAGATCTCACCACAGCAAATCCAGATGAGCCGGCTGTGCTCAGAAGGAACCCGCGTGTGTGAGGGGAGGGCAAGGCCCACTCGCCGCCTCAGGAGAGCTCAGTAGCTGTTGTGCAGACGTCCTCTGGAGGGCGATGGAGATAACCAGGAGCTAATTGCATACTGGTATTAACGTTGCCATTAGTGCTGCAGAAGAAAACTTAAACAATAAATGTCTTCTTATTTCAAATGCCCTTGGGGATAATTTCAAATGCTGCTTTTGTGAAGAATTACGCACTGGAGTCTTATTTTTTCTTTAAAAAAAAATCATTTGTTTAGGTTCCAATATCAGAAGCTATGGCTTTTCTTTAAGGGATACTTTATATTTTCGTAGCTATTGGAGAAATGTAACTCCGCTCCACTAACAGATCAAAATGGAAATTCTTGCTGAATAGTTATTTTAAAATCAAACAAATGTATTCAGTAAATTTAGAATTGACTACAGCAGCCAAGTCATTTTTGAACAATTTTTAAGCTATTTCATTAAAGTGCTTTTTTTTCCTGCATCTGACATGTCAAGGAAAAACATAACCGCCCCCAAATATGTGTTCAAGCTTATCTCGTACCAACAGCAGAGGTTCTGAAAGCGACCCCTGGAGTGGCAATGACATGGTACTTCAGGAGTACCTACAGCTCATCATTACACGGTGAGACTTTGCCACTGTTGTGGGGAAGGCAACCCCAGTTATTGAGAAGCCTGATGACTTGCTCAGGAGTGTGTACATCACAGCCGCCAAGTGTCTTGGTTGCCTCTGAATGATTTTGCCCTCAGACTGTCACTGCCTGCAGAATGGATCTTCTCCTTCTAAAAATGACTTCTGTGTTTCCTCCGGTGTGTCTGCCTGTTGGTGGAAATATAACAAGCTTCTCTCAGGGTCTGCTAATTTAAGTCAGCGTGGATATTTGCTTACAGTATTTAAATGCCTTCCACTTAAAATAGATCAATCCTTTTGCTTTCAATTGAACCCAGTTAATCTACAATAATAGCTGGACGACTGGTAAATGACTCATTTTGTCAATTACGAGGCAAGAAAAAAATTGAATCAAATACCATTGAGGCAGCATGGAAAACATATCGTATTCATTGTTTAGATGAGCATAACTTACTTATTGTATTTGGGACATTCTAGCTCCTTCATACATTAGTTGAGGACTGAATTACAGTTTATCAGCAAAATGGAGCTGATGAGGGGTGTTGCTGTGACTTCGCTGCCTTGCCTTGTCTGCTGAGGACAGTGGGTAGGTTTCCTGAATGATCTTTCACAGAGGATTCTGGTGGGAGCGTGCCTTTCTTGGCAGAGGCAGCAGTCTGCTCAGCAAGACAGCCTGGCAGGGATCCGTGTAAAGGAATCTATCCCGTGTTTCTCAGGCTAACCTGCTCTCAACTAAACAGCATAGCAGCCCCTCTCCCAGATGACCCCAGACCCCAGAGCACAGCAATAGTTGCAGGGCCTGGAGAGCAATAAGAACCAAACCACTTCCAGTCAAGAGGGGGTTCCTCCCATCCAAGGCAAGCACCCAGACCTGGCATGTCCCGACAGAAGGTGTTCTGAGCAGAAACCAGCTTCCCAGGGAGTGAGCTCCAAGGCCCAGGCCAACCCGAATGGCAGGGGGAGCCTCTAAGGCAGCCTCTC
Source organism: Procapra przewalskii (assembly GCA_006410515.1). Taxonomy (NCBI): domain Eukaryota; kingdom Metazoa; phylum Chordata; class Mammalia; order Artiodactyla; family Bovidae; genus Procapra; species Procapra przewalskii. Next base: position 2,495,827 of record SJYF01000205.1, on the reverse strand, counting down.
CATCATGGGCAGAGAAGGCTGGAAGCTGTGTTGCCCCGGAAACGTGGCAGGGGCGGCGCGTGGAAGAGCAGCTCTGTGGTTCAGCATTGCAGACCCTGCCTGTGGGGTGGCCACGTCCCCAGGTCTCCTCACCATGTGGGCAGGGGCCAGGCAGTGCTGCTTATCAAGGGCTCCCAGCTCTGAGGCAGAGGCTCCTCCAAACCTGCCCTGTGGGTTCTGAAGGCCGAGGGCAGAGATAGCACCTAGGTGCAGCAGAAGTTGAAACCAACACAAGCCTGAGTCTCGGGTCAGAGAATGCATTGGAAAGCAGTGGCTGGCCCGTGAAGTCTCGTTCCCTGCTAGGAGGCCCTGCGCTCGTGCCCTCTGCCAGCTGCTTCCGCTCTTGATTGCAGCGACCTGTGCAGCCATCACAAGGACACCAGAGGAAATAGGGGTAGTTCTCCCCAAACTTCACCTCACACACAGGTATTTGAAGGAGGCAAAGAGACCTCCCATTTGGTCCATTGAGCCAAGGGAAACGGGGGCATTTTCACTCTCCCAGGTCCTCCACTGCTCAACGGGGATCCTTTACAGGCTGGACACTCAGCCAGGGACAGTGGGGCCATCGCCCTTTCTGGATAGTGACCTGTGTCCTCACTGGGTTTCCCACGCTCCAGTCCAAAGGGTCAGGGAGAAAGGGGATTCTCCAGCTGTTGTAGTTGGAGGCCAGAACCCAGACCTTCTGCCATGTCCTGCTCAGCATTTTGACCACAGAGCTAGGCAGATGCCATCTTCCCATGCCCCCCGAGGCTGTGTCATAAGTAGATAGACCTGCCCTCTCATTGCTTTTTATTTCCAACATTCAATCAGAGGAACAAGAGGATAATTAGTTGAGTGGCTTTGCAGAGAAATACAGTGTTTCAGTGTACTATGATATTAAAATTTTTATTGTGCCAAGTGAGTGGTTTGGGGCAAAATTACCTAAAATGTATTTGCTCGGTATATCTAATCAGTTAAACAGTGCTAAATCTTGAACTCCCAGCCCCTAAATGCAATAAGAGTTTACCTCTTGCTGCGGCAAGTCTGCTGTGGACCAGACGGCAGCCCCATCCATCTCTGTGGCCTCCAAGGTTGAAGCAGGGAGGGAGGGAAGAGAGAAGACTGGGAGTCACATGCAGTTTGTAAAGGACCAGGCCTGGAAGTGGATGATGTCACTTCCGCCCAGTCCCTGCTGGCCAGAGCCCTGTCACTGCCAGAGGGTTTAGGAAGCAGCGTGTAAGCATGCTGGCCCTCATTGCGAGCATTCATTCCCCTGCGTCTCTAGAAAGCTACTCGGCACCCCAGCATTGGGCCTGCCACGGTGACGCAGAAGGGCCAGGATACTAGACCCGGTGAGCGCTGGCTTCGCACAGACACCTTGCAACATAGGATTGCACCTTGTTCTCAGGAACGCGATCACAGCATTAACAACAAGGGCCTGGGGGGGTGATTGTGTTGGGACTTCTCGACTGGGTGGGGCCCGAGGTGCCACAGTGCTGGGACGATGGGCACAGCTTCAATCCCACAGCCTCCGGAGTGGGAGGGGACTGATTGGAGAAATGTCCCCAGGCGTCCCTCAGGGACAGTCAGGGTTTCATTATTGGGGGCAGAACCTAGACCAGGGTCCTGGAGTGATGCCGAACGGACCACAGGGAAATCCAAGACCATCAAGGAGGACCCACCTGCCCTGGAAAGGGCATTCTCTCCTGGGTTGGGAGAGGTTGCGGCTCTGAGGCTGGAGGGTTGCTGAGACCCCAGGCCCTGGGCCCCAGGCTTACCCTTGATCCTAGCTAGACTTTTGTGGGCTTGGGTCCTGGGGTGGGCAGCCCTCCTGGTGAGGGCTTCGGGGCCTGTGATCCTCTAGGGAGGTGCAGGAAGCTGGTGCTGAGACCCCAAACCCGTGCTTTCTGCAAAGCACAGCGCTGTCCTTCCAACACTCACCCCAAGGGCACACCTCTCAGGCTGACAGGTTTTCTCAGGAGACCCGGTGTGGCCCACGCACGGTGTTGAAGCGGGGCGGGGGCGCGGAGCACCAAGAGCGTCTGCAGTGCATGGAAGGCGGCGTCACTCTGGAATCTGTTGGAAGAAGCTTCAGGATGAGACCTGAGCCAAGAGTGAGACCAGGCGAGTGACTCATCTCAGCTCTTAGGGAGAGATGGCACCCCAAACAAGAAGCAATTTGTCTCAACTTTCAGTTTGCCTTTTTCAATACCTACATTTTGGACAGTAGTGGACCATGATTACAGGCTGTGTGATAAGGAGAGGAGAATGGTTCCCTGCTTGGCACTGAAATTCATTCTGATCTGTTTTATTTAGAATTTGGAGCGATTCAGTTCTTGGTTGGGTGTCAGAGGATAAAGCTTTCTAAGATTGATCTGAGGCCACAGTCTGAATTACAGGGGATAAAGAACCCCAAGTGGTAGCTTATAAAAATGTGTCTGCAATTTTCCAAGATTCTGCCAGTAGAAAATCGTATCATGCCACTTGCTAAGAAGCATTTCAAAAGTTGGTTCTTTAGACAGTCTCCCTCTCATCAAGATGAAGAATGAAGATTTCCCAAAGAACCAGCTTTGATCAATTTAGAGAGAGAACTGGATTAGAGTGTGAAGATCACGGAACAGTTGTGAAGCTTGAAACTCTGACTGGTGGTACAAGTACAGACACCCCCGACCCTGCAGGACGTCCCCCCCGGATTGCCAGCACAAAGCACGAAAGAGGGTTCCTGTCCTTCACCATCCTGGGCCTGCTGAGTCTACACTCTGCCCTGTTCTATGGTACAGGGATGTGTTACGCGGGGAGGGGGTTCCTCCTAGGGCCAAACCAAATCACAGAGATAGAGACCCGCATAGGTTTTAAAGTAATGATTGTGACAAGCACTTGTATTCATTCAGCCTTTAGCACTTTACAAAGCACTAGATCGGGCAGCCAGTGAGGCACAAAGGATAGAGGTTAATGTCCTCGTCTGTACACGTAAGAAACCCAGCCTCAGTCTTGGACCTGCTTGAGTCCCACATTAACTGGAAACATCACAATAATTATAAACCCCTATAATTGTTTTGGAAAGACCCTGATGCTGGGAAAGATTGAGGGCAGGAGAAGGGGACGACAGAGGATGAGATGGTTGGATGGCATCACTGACTCAATGGACATGGGCTTGGGTGGACTCCGGCAGGTGGTGATGGACAGGGAGGCCTGGTGTGCTGAGGTTCATGGGGTCGCAAAGAGTTGGACAGGACTGAGCGACTGAACTGAACTGATAATCATTTTTAAATGTGTGTGTGTATTCCAACGCCTGTGAAATGGTTAAAAGCAGACTCTAGTCCTTGGCTATATAATAGTTCACAAATTATAACAACAGCACTTATTCTCGCCAGGCATCCAACCTGGTGCTGTGGCGGCTTCAAAACACACCACACTAGAGGAGAAGACTGAGGTTCGCCGTGTTGCTCAGGCATCGAAGACCTGGTCTGAGCCCTGCTTGTAAGCTCTCACTCGTGACGCCTCCACCACACTGCCCTCCTGGGTGGCTGCTATAGTCTGGCTCCATAGCAGGCCCTCTGCTCACCCTGTCCCATTCGGTTCCCAGAGAAGCCCATTGAACAGAGAGGGAAACTGAGGCTGGGAGAGGTTCCTGAGCAATATTGGTCTGTAGTAGCCCTTTCTTATAATGTCTTTGAATGCTTTTATATGCAAGTAATTTGGCCTCATAAAATACCCTGGAAACCATGACTTTTTTTTTTCAGTTTTCAAAAGAGCTTGTGTAGTATTGATGTTATTTCTTCCTTAAATATTTGGTAGGATTTGTAGTTTTCCTGGTGGAAAATTCCATCTGAATTTGGAGTTTTCCTGGTGGAAAGGTTTTTGGCTACAAATTCCATTTCCTTATCAGATGTGAGGCTGCTTAACCATTTCTTGAGAGAACCTCAGTGGCTTGTATGCTCTTTCATCTACTTCGTGCAAACTACCAAATTCATGAACATAATGTTATTCTTAACATTATCCTGTCATACCTTCTGTCCTTCTAATAACTGAAGAATCTGTACTGAGGTCACCTCTCATTTCCTGGTATTGGCGATTTATCTTCTGTCCGTTTCTTGCTTAATCTAGCTAGAGACTCATCAATTGCATTGATCATCTCAAAGAAGTAGCTCTTGGTTTCATTGGCTTTGTTACTTTTTATTTTTCATTTTATTTATAGCTCCTCTGGTCTTTATTTTTTCATTGTTTTACGTTGGGTTTAATTCGCTCTTCTTTGTGTGGTTTCTTTGGTGGCTGCTGAGATCACTGAGGCCTTTCATCTTTTCTGATATCAGTGCTGTAATTTACCCCCTAACTACTCCTTTAGAGGCGTGTAACAGATTTTTTAAATTTTTTTATTTTATATTGGAGTATAGCAGATTAGCAATGTTGTGATGGTTTCAAGGTGGCAGCAGAGGGACTCAGCCACGCACACGCAGGAATCTGTCCTCTCCCAAACTCCCTTCCCACCCAGGCTGCCACCTACCATTCAGCAGAGTTCCTTATACTATATAGTAGGACCCTGTTGGCTACCTATTTTAAACATAGCAGAGCGCACATGTTGAACCCCCTAACTGTCCCTTCTCCCACATTCTGCCCCCGGCAACCAAAAGTTTGCTTTGTAAGTCAGTGAGTCGTGTAACAAATTTTTACATGTTGTGTTTTCATTTCTATCCAGTTCAAAGTACTTTCTAATGTTTCTTTTTTATTTATTTTCTTTGATGTATGAGTTATTTAGAAGTATGTTAATTGGTTTCCAAATATTTGAGGACTCTCCAGAAATTTTCCTGTCATTGATTTCTAACTTAATTCCATTGTGGTCAGAGAACATATGTTATATTTTAATTCCTTTTTCCATTTCTTAAGTCATGTCATGGTTGTCTTAGTAGAAGTTTTATGGACATTTGAAAACATATTCCACTGTTGAGGAGGCAGGAATCAGGTCAAATTGGTCAACACTGTTTTTTCAGGTCATTTATATCCTTACTGATTTTTTTTATCCGCTCATTCTCTAGATTCTTGATAAATAGATAATGACAATTTTACGATAATTGGGGCTTCCCCAGTGGTTCAGACAGTAATATTTCTATTTTCTATTTCTCCATTAATCTTCATTCCTTTGGTCCTTTATTACAACTAATATCATTTTCCTTCTGTTTAACTGTCTTTAACAATTCTTGTAGTATGAGTCTGCTCATGATGCATTATTTCATATTTGTTTTGTATATCTTAAAAGATTTTTACTTGGCCTTTATTTTTGAGGAGTACTTTCTCTGGATTTAGAATATAAAGTTGAAGATTTTTCCACTGCCTTTAAAGATGTTGTTCCTCGCCCACCTACAGCTATGTGCCCCCTCAGTGGTGATCACCCTGCAAACGTTTGTGGATGGAGCTGTGCAGTCACGTCATGGAGGTTCCACAGCTGGTGCTGCAGGCCTTCTGCCTCCAACCAGGATTTTCTTCGTAATGCTCTCGACACTTAGCTAAACACTACTGCAGCCAGCCTCGCAGGTCCCAGCGCCCTCAGTCTCCAGCTGACTCTTTGGGTTTGTCTTACAGCAAATCCTGTTTGGTGGGCTGCCAGGCAACTTTTTAGCTAACTGTAATGATAAAAGGGAGTATTAATCTATTCTGAATCATATCTAGTTGAATGCATGTTAAAAAAACACACACACACAAAAAGCTTGCTCAATCTACCTGCAGTGACTGATGCAGAACCATCATATGCAAAATCCAAAGGAATGGAAAAGTATTTTACAACTTGTATCACTAATGCACTGTTGTAATGTATGCAAAGTCTTAAAGTTCTAAGTGTTAAAGTGAATTTCTTCATAGACCAAAAAAAAAAAAAAAAAGATGTTGTTCCTGCTGCAAAGTGCTAATGCTCGCTCTGGGCTCCTCGGGGAGATCCCGGGCCCCTCCGGTCCAGAGCACGGTTTGAGGTGCTGAAAGCACCTCGTGTCCTTGGGAACTGCAGGTGTTAGAGGCACAGCAGCTCCACCAAAGCCTAGCTCTCCAAGGCCAGCTGAAAGTATCGAATCACTTTAACCCTCACAATAGCCTCCGGAGGTGGACACTATTATCACCCGCATTTTACACGGAGGAAACTGACACGCAGACTAAGTTTATGGAAAAGCCACCTTCCTTTGGACACTTTAACTTTTGCCCCTAAACAGTAGTTCTCGAAGTGTATTCCTGGGAGCCAGCAGCATCAGAAAGCTGGTTGGAAATGCAGATTCTCCTCTTTTTTTTTTGGCCAAGCCTCGAGGCTCCTGAGATCGTAGTTCCCCCCGAGGAACTGAACCCATGTGAAAGTGCCAAGCACTAACCACTGGACAACCAGGGAATTCCTCAGATTCTCCTTCTTTCTCCAAACATTTATAATCAGAAACCCCAAGGATGGGTCTATCAGTGCTATTGCTCGCCAGCCAGCTGTTAAATATTTCCATTATTAGAATTTAAATCATACAGACCTACAATTAAATAAATTATATTAAAAACAAAGATAATCAATGGATAAACAAGGTCCTACTGTGTAGCACAGGGAATTATATTCAATATCCTCTAATAAGCCATAATGGAAAATAATATGAAAAAGTGTGTGTCTATATATAGATATAACTGAATCACTTTGCTGTACGTATAAAACTAACGACATTGTAAATCAACTATACTTCAATAAAATAAATTTTAAAAATAACTAAAACAAAAGTAATCAGTCCTCAAAATGTATCACCCCCAATTGTTTGACTTCACTTACTACTATTTGTGCTCAGGGACATCCTTTTGCTGACAAAGGTCCATACAGTCAAAGCTTTGGTTTTTCCAGTGGTCATGTATGGATGTGAGAACTGGACCATAAAGAAGGCTGAGCACTGAAGAACTGATGCTTTCAAACTATGATGCTGAAGAAGACACTTGAAATTCCCTAGGACAGCAAGGAGATCAAGCCAGGAAATCAACCCTGGATATTCACTGAAAGGACTAAGGCTGAAGCTGAAACTCCAATACTTTGGCCACCTGATGCAAAGAGCCAACTCACTGGAAAAGACCGTGATGCTGGGAGGACTAAGGGCAGGAGAAGGGGACAACGGAGGATGCGATGGTTGGGTGGCATCATCGCTCAGTGGACATGCGTTTGAGCAAACTCAGGGAGATAGTGAAGGACGGGGAAGCCTGGTGTGAGGCAGTTCACGGAGTCGCAAAGAGTCCGACACGACTCGGCGACCGAACGGCGGCGGAGCGGGGCCTGCTGACCGCTGCCGTGCCTGTGGGGCAGGGCCACCGCAGGAACCTTCTCCTCGGAGTCACGTTCAACGACGACATGAAATGGGCCACGGGGAGCAAATCACAGAAGCTGGCAGACGCTGCAAGCCAGATCGCCTGGTTTGTATCGGAGAGCCTGTTGCTAAGCCTTCGCCACACCACCAGACCTGGTGCTCTGTCTTAACAAGCCCGGGGGTGACGCTGAGGCCTGCTCAAGGCTGAGACCTAGCCCAAGAATGCTGGAGGCTTCATGCTGACTCCTGTGTATTCATCATCACGAATATCATGCCGGACACAGAAAAGCCAGTTCTGAGGCCCCCTCACGGTGACGGGAGCCGCACTGGGATGCTGACTGAGCACTGATTGGTGGGCCCCAGAGTCTTGGTGGCTCTCCAGGCAGGCTTCTTGCGCACAAAGTCAGCCGCAGCTTGTTGTCACAAATGTGGAGGGAAAGTACCCCCGGGGCGCATCCCAGCTCACCCTTGCCAGCAGTGGTACATGGAGACTGGTTACTTCACCTCTCCAACCTCCATCTGCTTGTCCAAGAAAACGAGACCAGTAGTACTCACCACTATGGCACCTCTGGAAAGATCGAATCCAGTCGTTTAGAGAAAAGCCAGGAATATAGCACCAGATCTGTAAACAGGAGCTATTGCATCTTTTCCGTTAGCTGGAGTAGAAAGCAATGCCGCAGTTGATATTGTTACTCCCATTTTATGGATGGCAGATATGAGGCAGAGAAGAAAAAAACGCTAAGTGCTCAAAAATTATACCGAGACACTTGCTGAAACAGCTCACACAAGAGACCCTTCCCGTTAGCCAGTGATGGATCTCATCCACATCCTGCAATGAAGACGTGTCCCCTTCCTGGGGCTGCGGTCCTGATTTATTCCCGCTAGCTCTAGTTTCCCTGGAAAGAAACTGTTAATTCAGTTACAGCGATTACCATCTGGTTCTCTGGTTTATTGCTATAATTTCTCTAAAGCAAGCATCGGGGGTAAAAATGCCATTCTGCCTTTACATTGCGTGAGTGAGAAAAGGCATCTCTACATGTTCGTGCAGCACAAGCCTTCAGCAGCCACGTGGCGCCGCCACGAGTGCGCGCGCAGTCGTGTCCGACTCTATGCGACCCCATGGACTGCAGCCCGTCAGGCTCCTCTGTCCATGGGATTCTCCAGGCAAGAATACTGGAGCGGGTTGCCATTTCCTCTCCCAAGGGGTCTTCCCAACCCAGGGATTGAACCTGCGTCCCCTGCATTGGCAGGCAGATTCTATACCACTGAGCCATCTGGGAAGCCCCACTGTGGAGCCTCCAGTCACCTTTGAAGCCAGAAATTGCCTGGAAAAGATAGGGGTGGAAAGAAGAGCGCTCTGTGAGCACACGTGGGAGTGGGGACGGGAGGCGACCGTGTGGATGAAGCAGGTGACTGTGCCAGTCACCTGGGCCAGTTCAGGGAGGGGTGATGTTCTTCACTTGGCGTGGAACCCTGACGCAGAGTAAGAGCTGGGGTTTGCTTAGCAAATACTCAGCTTTCACTGGGCCAGGTACGCCTCTGGTCTTCCCAAGTACTAATTCACTTAGTGCTCACAGACAACTTGACAAAGGGCGATTATTATTCTTACTTCTTAGGTAAGGAAATTGGGAGGCTGAGCAGAGAGGTTAAACAATTCGCATGACGTCACACAGCCAGGAAGTAGCTGAGCCAGGATTTGAACCCTGGTAGTTAGATTGTAGGTGTGGAGTTTAAAATGAATTTCCCATGGAGAGAACCAATAATGTGCAGTTAGAGCTGTGCGTAGTCTGAGTTGAGCAAATCTGAGCATGAATGAAAGGCCTCAGTGGACATCAGTTACTAACATCGAGAAAAGGGATGAAGGAGGCCCCGCCTAGCCCCGTGTGTGGGGACGGGGAGGGGGTCAAGGTGGTTATAACAGCTCCTTGTTGTTTAGGACAGGATTTCTTCAACAGGAATCTGGCATCTCAGTGCCCCTGAGAAATGGGAGTTACTATCCTATTGTATAGACATGCAAACTGAGGTTCAGAGAGGTTAAGTAGTCACCCAGCCTGGGAGTGCAGCCCAGGGGCTGAAACACGACCTGCAGGTCTGTACCCCATGCTCTTCCTCTGAGTCTTTCAGCCTGGCTCCCAGATTTCAGCATTAGAGAAGAGGGGGGCCCACAGGGCCCCACGCCCCGTAATATACACACAGGGGTATACTGGGCTTGAGGCATGATTTGTGCTGAGTACCTTCTGCATGCTAGCTGACGCCCATGTAACGGGTAAAGACATGAAGTCTCGCCCAGCCAGGAGGGGGCACAGCTGGGCTCATGTAGGTCTCTTCCCCCATGTCACCTCCTGGACAGTCACATGCAAGAAGCCTTCCTCTCCTGGACTCTCTCCCGCCTAAAACTCCTCCTCCAAAAACCTGAAATGGGCACACTGGGACAGGGGCCCCCACCTAATATGGAGTCTTCTTCCCTGCTACTGACGGGCGTGGGCTGCCAGGCTCCTCCGCCCATGGGATTTCCCAGGCAAGAGTACTGGAGTGGGGTGCCATTGCCTTCTCCGACGGACAGGCTTACCAGTCCTTAGCCAGAAGAGTGATAACCCCGGGCAGTCTCCTGTGAGTCAAGTACCGCCAAGAGTGTTAGAAGGTGGTGCCATTCCACTTGACTGGGGTCCCCATGCAGGGCCTCCTTTGTGCCCCTTCCCTGCCATGGAGAGGAGGCCTGTGCCTCTCCTGACCCACCCAGCCAGGGCCTGGGGGCCTGGGACTCTGGCCCTCAGCTTCACCCTCCCCCAGAGCCCGACCTGCAGAGGCCCTTTCCCAGCCGCCTCACCTCTCTCATCTGTGTGTTTTTCTCTCTGTTTAGGGCTTTATTTCTCTACAAGGCACCCAGGTGACCGAACTGCTTCCTGGCCCTGAGGACCCGGGAAAGCACCTCTTCGAGATCAGCCCAGGTAGGCCGGAGCGCCTTCATCTCTGTGCTGGCGCTGGCCCCGGTGGCCCCAGAGACGGGGCCTGAGTGTGGCCACAGCTCTGGCCCGGGAAGGGCCATCTTTACAACACTCCTCTCTGCACAAAAGTGAGCTCTGTCTCTAAGTACAATTCAGAAATTCGGGTCAAATCTAGATGATCTTATAAATTTGGGGAGAATTTCGAAAACTCAATCAATTATCTAGGTAGTAGCTTTTGATGAGAGGAAAATGTGGATTTTAAAATTCAAAATCAAACAAGAGAGGAAAGCAAACAATGAGGATACCTTACAGTGAAGGTCCAAACACAATATCTGAGTCACATGAAATTAAGTCCAAGGAGAACCAGAGCACAGGCTTAGAGCGTTGAAATCAGCTCTGTCATGAACCCCAGAACAGAACTGAGATGTAGGGAAATAATTTAACTCGACTGCTATTATGTTTGCAGTTACAAAGCAGATTTTTAAAGTTCCCAGTTTTAGAATGTGATTCTTACTAAGTAAATGCGTCTTGCAAATGAATCAGCCTGTTTACAGAAGGGCCAGCTTCTCCAGCGAGGTGGCGTTTTTGCTAAGCTTGACCGTTTCTGGAGGCAGAGCCTCAGACGAGGAAGCTGAGCGATTTTTCTGGAGATGAAAGCACAAAGCGGCTGGAAAGGAGCAGGAAGAGGGAAGAGCCAGCAGGGTGCGTCAGTGAGCTAGTGCCGCCCTGAGCCCCCGGGCTCAGCTCTGCTCAGCTCCGAAGGAAGGATTCAGAGTGTTTCACCCAAGGAGTGAGAGGGCTGGGGGCTTACCCACCAACTCCCACCAGCTGTTCACTGAGAGCTGCTCCATGGGGGGCTGACTCTGGCATTTCTGACCTGCCCTGCACTTGGCCAAGTTGCCTGCATTCAGAAAAAGTCTTTAGGCAAAGTTGCAGGTGCTTAAGGAAAGAGGCCGCCAGCGTGGATGGGAACAAGTGAGTGCTGGGGGATCTGGGCAGGGCACCAAGAGCGTCAGTTACAGCAGCTCATCATCACATGCTATTGCGCGCCGTCTGAATTTTTACTTTCTTCTGGGAAGTCATGGCTGTGGACCGAGTGCGCTAGGGCCTCACTGGCATCTGTGAGCCAGTTCATGTACAGTCCCAGAGTGGCCTGGCCACTCAGCCACAGGCCATGGGACAGGTCAGCCCAGGCACAGGTCAGCCCAGCACACTATGGCACTTCAGGAGTGGAAGTGAATGGATCCCAGCCTGGGACAGAGTATTCGCCTTTGCTCTGTCCATGCTGGGAGCTCCAGGACAGTCTGCAGGTTAGGTGTAGGGAGGCCCTCCCCACTGCATGCTCCGTGTTGGAAAGTCAGGCACCCACGGTTTCATCTGATGATTTCATCCACTGCAAGAATCTTGAGGCTGCAAGCGCACATTGGAAGGTGGCAGCAGAGGGATCCCGGGGTGTGGGGCGGGAAATAGAGGCTTGGCTGACTATGGGACAGGAGTAAAGGAGAGAAGGCGCCCTCTGCTGAGAGGGTGGAGAAGAAATGAAAGAGAGGACAAGGTGGGCAGGGCCCCCAGCGTGTCGGGGAGGGGGAGCTGGACACATGGAAGGAAGGCTTGAGGCAGCGGCCAGGGGCCTGGCCCTGGAGTCGGGGAGGCGTGAGGTGAGGCCAGAAGCAAAAGGTAGAGGTCAATACGCACCACCCTAAGTCCAGAAAGACCCTGGGCGTGCGCCCCAAGGACCAGATGGGAATGATCACAGGTGCGCGTGCTCTTTATCTGGTCAGAGCTGCTTACAAAGACTTCTTGGACTCTGTGGGGGAAAAGACCATTTGCCATGTAAGGTAACATATTCACCTTAGGGATGATTGGCCTTAGGGTTTTAGGGATTAGAATGTGGACAATCTTTGTGGGGCCATTATTCTGCTGCCCCAGTACTGAAGACATCCCACTCAGGTGAGGGGTACCTGCATGCCTACTCTATAAAAAAGGACACTGGGGATTAAGAAGGATTGGTCACTTGCCCAGCAACACAGCTGGATGGCAGTGGGGTCAGGACCTGGACAGTCTAGCTTCCTAAGTCCTCCAACATAGGCACCTCGTTCGGGTCTGGTATTTTCCCCACCTGGGCCGGAGAGGTCCAGGGAGGGAATCAAGGCTCCCCACACTCCTTTATCCCAAGCAGAGCAGGGATCGAAGCACCAGATGTATGCAGCTTCCAGGCACTGCCTGCCTGTCTCTGTCCTCTTGCCTTTGAACTTGCAGCCAGTCCTGAAGGCCCCGAGCGACGGTGAGGGCAGCTGTGAGACCACTTGGGGAAAGCGGATCAGGTGGTAGGCGGTGAGGGGTCCACACAGCCTTTGGGGAGAGCCGAAACGGAAAGACTCGATCACCTCCTCTGGACGCATTTTTCTGGCTGGGGAGAAAGCCAGGCAGCGGTGCGTGTCGGCCACACCCAGTACCCCAGAGGGAGGGAAGCTTGACAACTCTTGGACACGTGACAGAAACACAGAAATGAAAATGCATGAGATCAGTCACATGAATTTTAAGTCATCTGTGCTCTGCAACGGTATTAAAAAAAAAAATCACAACCCTTCATCAAGATAGAATTTAAAATGAGGAAAAATTGTACTGTGAGCGCCGTCTAGTGGAGAGACGTGCCAATTCTAGGGCGGCTGCTCGTTCCGCCAGCTCCCCTTCTCCAGCCAGCCCCGAGCCTGCTCAGCTAGGCAGCACCTCTGATTCTTGACAGGCCCCAACAGCCACTAAACAGTGGGGCTGCGGCTTGAGCAGGTTCTAGCTGCAGAAACCCGATCCCAAGCGGCACTCCAAGGCTGGGTTCTGGGTCAGGCCTGAAGGAGTCAAGCCCCCGGAAGGGGCTGGGATTCAAGGACCCTAGGTCCCCTTCCCACCTGGACGTCTTCTCCTGCTTGAAGCTGTCTGGCAAAACCCAGCCCTCTCAGCCTTTTGAGAGCTGTCTGCCCTTTGTGGACTTGACCCTGTTGGCCTACCAGGCATCTGGCCATAGGCCAAACACAGGCCTTCCTCCGAATCTTCAGGGTAGAGTAAGGAGGAGAGAGGCCTGCTGTGGTGCTCTGGACAAAAAGCCGCTGAACTCACAGGATGCTTGTCTCCGGTAGCCCGAGTTAGGCGGCCCGAATAGCAGCATGACTCGTGGCTCACACCCTTCTTCTGGTGTGAGCATGGTGCTGTCACAGGCCACTGACTACAGGCATTCAGGTGGGGGCCCTTAACCTTGCTGGGAGTGGCTGCTGGTCTCTCACGACTCCTCTGTCGCTGGGCATATCTTTCCAGACTCCCCAGTGGCAGGTGGCAGAATCCAGTTCTGACCAGTGCAGGCAAAGGGGAAAGAGCCGGAAGTTATGGAGCCATGCAGAATCAACCCCCAGGACGCTGGAGAGGTGGGTGTGGAAAGGGCAGCGGCAGGGCTGCGCAGGACCCCCAGAGCCAGGAACAGAGAGTGGGGGGCTCCGTGCAGGGGTGGGGCTGCATCGGGAGCACTGTCTTCAGTCCAGGCAGTGCCGGTGGCTCAGGGTCCGAGGTCTGAGTGGCTTTGTTTCGGCCATGAACCTGCCCTGGTAGGCACAAGGACCCCACTCCTACTCCTGCCAAACTGAACTCGGGTGCTTCCAGGGAAGAGAGAGGAGGTACTCTGCATCAGAGTCCACGGCTATTTCTCTGGCGGCCAAGTGTCATACTGATCCTGGTTCTTTCTGCAAATCCACACCGAGGCCCCAAGTCTGGGTCCCTTTCCAGGCAGCATTTCCTCCTGGAGGGCGAGGACCCCAGTGTGCAGAACTGAGGATAACCCAGGTGAGATGTGAACGGCTGCCCAGAATCTCCGAGCGGGACAGTGCTGTCTTCTGGAGCAGAAGGAAGACACGTCGGGGGCCCCACGGCCTGACATCTGGGCCTGGTTCCCACCGCAGAGTGCCTGTCTGCTCTGGGCCCCACAGAGCACATTTCTCAAGATTAAGTGCTGGAAGCTTTGTGGGGGACGCTGCCCAGTTCAGAGGCCTGGCAGGTGCCCTCCCCCAACAGACTGTACGGGACCCCTACCCTCTCCCCAGATGCTGGGTGGGCATCCTGCAGGCATCTGCCTGGGTGCGGATGGCTTTGAGGCCCTAGGTTTTCAGTTCCACCCAGGCACTGGGGGCTGAGGTATGAAGAGAGTGAGCAGTAGCAGCCTGTGGAAGTTGGGGAGATGGTGGACTGAACCGGGGCTTGCCAGCAACACCTCTGCTCCCTAGGGGCAGGCGTCTGCACACAGAAAGGAAGGTTCCAGGACAGAGAGTCGAGAGGCTCAGCCCATGTGCCATCCCACTGTTTGTGCCTTTTCTCTGAGCTCCCCCAGCAGCACCCAGCTCTGACCAGCTCCCGGCCGTCCTCTCCAAAGTCAGGGAGAACTGGTCAGAAGCCCGACCCTGCCACCCACGGCCTGCTGGTTTTGGACAAGTCACTCAATGTCCCTGTGCCTCCGATTAGTCACTTATAACTTGGAGATGATAAAGCCAATTGCCTTGGGTTTGGTGAGGATGCAGTAAGAGCCCAGGGCTCAGCACTGACGCTGATATTTTTTTCATTCTTCCCTACTTTCTGCAGTCTGTGTATCCTTATTATTAATAATAACAACACAGTTCCTGCTTAGCTATCACCTGTAAGTTATCAATCCCAATGCCGTTTGATGCATGCCCCAACAAGGGTATCCACAGGGCTGAGAGCCCAGAGGAGAGGGTGGGGGTGGCTCACCTGGGTGGTTGGGGAAGATTTCACTCAAGCTAAGCCTTGACAGGGAAGGGGAAATGACCCAGCTGAGCAAACAAGAGGTCAGCCCTGGAATGGTCCAGAAGGGAGGAGAGAGTACACAGAGGCAGAGGGCTGGAGCAGTGGGCTGCGCGGGAGACGTGGTGTGCGGAGGACCGCAGTGCACGGGCAGGTGGGGACCTGGCCGTAAAGGGCCTTGGATGCTGGACAAAGAGGCTTGGGCTCCGCCACTGCACATGTTCAGCAAGCAGGAGGGATGGTGAGAACCAGACCTGTGTGTTAGAAGAGCTACCGATGCAGTGACTGGCAGGTGGGGGATGGCAGGAACCTGGCAGATGAGGTGGACTGCCACTCTGCCTTGCCACCCGCTGCCCCGACCCCTGCCCTGGACAGTGTCCACAGAGGAGACCACCCTGCCCTGCCAGAATGCTCGCCAGTGAGTGAGGTGGGAGCGGGGAGCAACTCGTGAGCTGAGCTAATCAAAGTCAAGCTCTAATTCTTCCTGTGTAGTTCCAGGCTCATGTGCCAAGTTCTTTGCAAGGGGATCCTGATCATGCACATGCCTCTGAGGTCTCTTTAGGTGGGTCTCAGACCCAGCCCAGGCTTTCCTGGGGGCTCAGCGGTAAAGAACCCGCCTGCCAGTGCAGAAGAGGCAGGTTTAATTCCTGGATGAGGAAGAAGAGCCCCTGGAGAAGGAAATGGCAACCCAGTCCAGTATTTTTGCCTTAGAAATCCCATGGACAGAGAAACCTGGAGGTCTGCAGTCGATAGGGTCGCAAAGAATCAGACACTATTTAACGACTAAACAACAGTAATGACAAACCCAGCCCAGCGTCTAACTTGCTGGGGGCAGCCGGAGCAGGTAAGATGAGGAGGCCTCCAAGGTGTCTACGTGCCCCAGGAGAGTAGCCTTCCACAACCAAGCTTCCCCCAGGAGAATGGGTTCCAGCAATTTATTCGGGCTGTGCTGGGTCTTTGAAGCCTGTCTCAAGCCTTGAGCTTATAGCTACCCGTCCTTATTTGCCTGCAGCTTGGAGCAGATAGGAGAGCTGCTGCCTGCTGTCTCTATGGCCTGACCTTGAAGTAAGCCAGCACACACAGGTCCCTCTGCAGGAGCAGACTGATAACAGGGCTCCTGACATCCCTGGAGCATCACTCATCTCATTAGCCGCCTCCTGAGCAGGATTCCGAGCTCAGCCTCTCTCGGCACCTGGCACCAGCCAGCCAGCGTATCAGCCTGACCCCGTGTGGCCCGCTGAGTTTGCCTGCGGCGCGCCAGCCGATGGGTAACGACCAGAAATGAAATTGGATGAGCAGCTCACAAACACTCCCCACCCCCGAGGGTGGGAGAATCAACAGACACGAAAGTGGCTTCCGGTACTTCCTGCTTTGTGGTCGAGCCCTCCTGTCTTAACCTCACTTTTCTTAACACGGGACCAGGTACGGGGGACCCCCATTGGTGTCCTTGGAAGTTGCAGAGGAAGTTGCAGTTCATCCCTTTGGCCAAAATCACGTTCTAGAGCAGCCCTGTTCGGTAGAAATGCAAAGCAAGCCACGTTTGGAAGAAAATCGACAGTCCCCTGGCTCAGTGACACCAGCTGTATGTCCCGCAGTCACACGTGTCTGGTAGAGCCGTACTGCTTGGTGGAGGCCTGGATGCGGAGGCAACTAGATGTCGTGCCTGACAGAGAATAGCTCAGTGCTCTTGCCGTTTGGTTGTTAAATCATGTCTGACTCTTTGTGACCCCGAAGACTGTAGCCCTCCAGGCTCCTCTATCCATGGGATTTTCCCAGGCAGGAATACTGGAGTGAGCTGCCATTTCCTCCTCCGGGAGATCTTCCCGACCCAGAGATTGAACCAGTGCCTCCTTCTTGGCAGGTGGATTCTTCACTACTGTGCCACCTGGGGGCCCAGGTGCTCAACAGGTACTCCAGAAATGAA
>SJYF01000205.1:2411253-2432604 GCA_006410515.1 Procapra przewalskii | reverse complement strand
TCCAGTCCAGCGTTTCTCATGATGTACTCTGCATATAAGTTAAACAAGCAGGGTGACAATATACAGCCTTGACGTACTCCTTTTCCTATTTGGAACCAGTCTGTTGTTCCATGTTGAGTTCTAACTGTTGCTTCCTGACCTGCATACAGGTTTCTCAAGAGGCAGGTCAGGTGGTCTGGTATTCCCATCTCTTACAGAATTTTCCACAGTTTATTATGATCCACACAGTCAAAGGTTTTGGCATAGTCAATAAAGCAGAAATAGATGTTTTTCTGCCCCATATATACATAAGCCCAGCTACTCAATGTTACATACCCTTAGCAGCCCACTCGGTTATCAGGCCGTCGAGATATCACATTCACATAACTTTGTCACAGTATATTGTTATAATTGTTCTATTTTATTGTTCATTGTTAATCTCTTGTGTGCTTGCCAAGTAGCTGCAGTCATATCCGACTCTGTGACACTGGACCATACCTCTCAGGCTCCCCTGTCTGTGGATTTCTCCAGACATGAATACTGGAGTGGACTGCCATGCCCTCCTGTAGGGGACCCTCCTGACCCAGGGATCGGACCCGCATGACTTACGTCTCTTGCATTGGCATCCAGGTTCTCTACCACTGATGCCTCCTGGGAAGCCCTACTAATCTCTGGAGTGAGTGAGTGAAGTCGCTCAGTCGTGTCCGACTCTTTGTGACCCCATGGACTGTAGCCTACCAGGCTTCTCCGTCCATGGGATCCTCCAGGCAAGAGTACTGGAGTGGGTTGCCATTCCTCCAGGGGATCTCCAGGGGATCTTCCCAACCCAGGGATGGAACCTGGGTCTCCCGCATTGGAGGCAGACACTTTAACCTCTGAGCCACCAGGGAAGCCCTGGGCCTAATTTATAAATTACACTTTATCACAGATATGTGTATATAGAAAGACATCATCCGTATTGGGTTCGATGCTATCCACAGTTTCAGGCATCCGCTGGGTGTCTTGGAGCGAATATGGGGGTGAAGGGCTGTTATCAAGTTATGTAGCACAAAAGACGCTGTAGGCAATCCCATATTACCATTCATTACAATGAAGAAAGTTGTTGACTTTCTTATTGTCTGCCCCAGGTCAGTGCGTCCAGCTGTGAGCCCCACACCCGTTGGTGAGCTGGCCGTCTGGCTCTGAGTGACTCCACGCTGGCAGGGCGCCCAGCAGCCAACCTGCTTCCCACTGTGTGCAGTCTGCAGCCCACGTGGTGTGGTTCTTTCACTTGCCACTTCACAGTAAATTCTGTTTTCACCTAGTGTTTCAAATCTCGTGGTTCAAGCATCAAAAGGCCAAAGCCAGTCCCCCTGCACCCCTTGCTCTAGCTTCCACTTTCCCCAAAACGACTGCAGCTCCCACTGTCTTTGTCTCTTTCCAGCGAAGTTTTGTACAAACCCTTATGTTTCTGTTCTCCCTTCCTGCTTCCCTTCCTTTACAAAAACGATCCTGTGTTATTCGTCCTTTTGCTTTTTTTCACTTAACAGTATCTAGCAGAGGACATGCCAAGTACAATACGTCCTCGTTAAAAAATCATAATAACCTGCAGATCGTCACATCTGATAAATGTCTATCCCTCTCCTCTCTGTTTGTCATTTGTCATTTCACTTTCTTTTCTTTGCCTTGAAAATATTCTAAACTTTCCTGTAGTGAAATTTTTTTCATGGGCTCTGGATTTGGGGCAGTGTTAGATCAGTTTCTTTTCTTCGCCTTGAACATATTCTAAACTTTCCTGTAGTGAAATTTTTTTCATGGGCTCTGGATTTGGGGCAGTGTTAGAAAGGCCTCTCCCACTTTGAGATTATACAGAACTTCTCCACAGTTGATCCTGGTACTTTTGCGGTTTCATTTTTAATCTTTAAATCATTGATCAGTCATGGTTTTTATTTTGTTTTAAGATGTGCTGTAAGTATCCAACTTGACGTTTTTTCTCCAGGTGGCTATCCAGTCGTCCCTATTTCGTTTATTAAATAATCCGTCTTGTCCTTGCCCATTTGAAATAACTTCTTAATTCTCTTCCAAACTCTCAAGTACGTTTGCGTCTATCTCTGTTCGGGTTTTGTGGTACCATGCTGTTTTTACTATTATTGCGGTATATTTTGCTCTGTTTTAACAATTGGTAGGGCTGGTGTGACTGCCTTGGCTTTTACAAAAAAGCATTTGCTGTTTTTGCTTATGAACTTTTGAATCAATTTGTCTGATTTAAAGAGAAATGCTATTCGTACTTTGTTGTGTTAAATTTATGGACTAAGTTAGGGGGAGCTGGCATCTCTGAGTTTTCTGCTCTATGGATGGCATGCATTTCTCTTTCTTCTGATTTATAAGCAGATTGTGATTTCTGTATATTTTGTGTCTGGCTACCTTACTCAGTTGTAAGTGATTTTTGTATTGCTTGTAGTGATTTTTCGTATCACTGACCTAGGTTTTTCGCACATATACGTAACAGCAATAATAATAACACAATACCCTCCCCTCCTGCTTTAATAATTTCATGTTCACTCTCTAATTGCACTGGCAGATACTTCCATGAAAATGGTAAGTAACAGTGGTGATGTGGGCAGGCTTGTTTGTGGCTGACTTTGATGGGAATGTTGCTAGTATCTCTCCCAGTGTTGGCTTTGGGTGCATCCATGTTGAGGGAGGATCCATCTATTCCTACTTAACATAGAATTTCTATCAAAATGGATGTTGAATGTTGTCACGTACCTTCTGAGATTTCTCTTGGACCCCGGTTCTGGGTCTACCCGGGTCCCCGGCTGGCCCCAGACCTGCCCCTCCCTGGCAGCTCCTGGGGAAGCTAGTGCAGCAGTGAAGGGCTGTCTGGGGACTCTCATTTCTGGACTGGGATACTTTCCACTGCAAGGAGCAGAAAAACCCTCCTAACGAGCTTAAATCAAAGGAGATGTGTTATTCTCCCAGATCGAGAAGCCCTGAGGGACGCAGCTCCTGGCTGAGCGATTCAGGGACTCGGTCAAGTCAGCAGGAACGTGGGCCCCTCCTTTCCCCACCCTCCTTGGCCTCTCGGTTTGCGTTGCTGGCTGGTCCCATGGTCACGTGACCACCAAACATCCCAGAGTCGGACAAGCGGGTCACCCCCTCGAAAAGAGAGGACTCTGGGTGAGGTCCTCGGTAGAAGCCCGGCAGCCTTTCTGGGAGTCTGAGACTGCCCTGGGGCCCCGGAGGCGGTGAGGTGGAGCCTCTTCCTGTGTCTGCAAAACTCCTCCTTGAGCACTCGCTTTTTAAAGGCTCACGACTCCCCTGGCTCCTGCGCCCGCTGTCCTGAGCCCCCTGGCGCTCTTGCACTGGGCGCTGCTCTTGCCTCCTGGTGGGGCGTTTTCAGTTCCCAGCGCTCTGGGTGCTGCCCCGGCCACTGGCGTTCTCAGGCGAGTTAGAATTTTACTTTTGGTTCCAGTTCATCAAGAGGCCCAGCGGAAAACTCAGAGTCGGGGCCCAGAGCCCCGCAAACGGCAGGGCTCAGGCCGTGGGAGTCTGCAGGGGTCCACTGCATGCTGACTGCTGGGGTGGGGGCTCCAATTCTCTGCCCATGACTGGGGTTGGGGGCACACTTGTTCCAGGTGTCAGCTGTTTCCTTGCCTGCTCTGGCCCTGTGTGGCATATCCAGGGGCCTGGAGGAAGCCAGGCACCCAGGTCACTCTGTTCAGGGCTTTCACCATCTGGGATTAAAAAGAGCCTTCTCAACCAGTGCAGACCCAGGGAGGGAGAGGCCAGTGTAAGGCTCTCACGTGCCCCAGTGCAGTGACATGGGTGCAGTCTGTGCTGGAACGGGGGGGCCTGCTCATTGCCTGTCTGCTTGAGCAAGCCTTCTCTATTCTTCACAGGATCCTTCTCAGAAAACAGCACAGGGGCCCAGGTGGATACTACACGCATGGAGCTTTGCGCAGACTGAGGCCCTGCCCTGGGATTTGCATTCTTTTTCCTCCTGGTGCGATGTAGCAACCCGGAGGCACAGACTCCAGAGAGCCCTGAAGGAATCGTGGGGACTTGAAGTCTCTGTTCCTCCCCTCCCGGAGCGTGTGCCCTCCAGTCTCCCAGCCCCCAGCCGGCGCTCCTCCCCAGGGCCAGTCAGTAACAGCTGTGGAGCCCGCTGCAGTGCTCTGCTGGGGACAGAGTGGGATGGGAGGGGGAGCGTTTGTGAGGCCTGGGGCCCTGCTCTCACTGTGAGAGCAGAAACGCAGGGAGACTTTGTGCCCGCTTGGCAGGAGCTTCTGACAGGCAGATGCCAGGCTACCCAGGCTTCGTTCCTGGGCCTCCAGCAGTCCTCTTCCGTATCCGTTTTTGCTGGGTGGCTTCTTTCCCTACAAACTCAGAGGCGTCTTGTGGCCCACATTTAGGCCCCAAGGCAAGCCTTCCCCTACTTTCTTCGAGCCCGGTGTCAGATGACTGCCCGACATTCTTTCTACTCTCCCCTTCCCACCTGCCCTTTCTCCCTTTTTCTCTCTGCATCTATGACAATAAAATAAGCTGCCCAGCAATGCAGAGGTGGATATCAGTCTCCTCACACCCCCGCTGAGGGCTGGGGCAGTGGAGGGCACACAGACCCCAGCCACATAGATGGCATCCTGTTGCTTTTTGCCCTGTTCTGTTCTAGTGAGACACTGGGTCCCGACCACATGCAAGGGGGGCGATTGTCCAGGAGTGTGAATGCCAGGAAGCAGGGTTCACTGGGGGCCATCTTGGAGGCTGCCCAGCACAGCGATCGGGACCAGGGGATCAGACTGCAGCCAGGCCGCCAGGGTTCAGATCCTCAACCTCCGAGAGCACCGTGTGAATGGCCGACAGCGACCAGTTGGGAAGCACCCCTCCAGTTAGTTTTCTGACCTCAGCCAAATTGCTCAACCTCCCCCAGCCTCTGTTTTCGCATTTGTAAAATGGATATCCTAATTGTACCACCTTCTAGAATTGTCCTGAGGACATGAAGCTGAGCTATGCAAGGCTCTTAAAACAGTGCCTGGCATGTGATAAACACCCAATAAAACTTGGGTGTTCTATAGGGAGAGACTGCCTATCACTTGCACAGAGCCCTCCATGTGTCCCCACGGGGACCACTGCCCGCCACTGAACTCCCGCCCCTTTCCAGGCGATTCTGGGAGGTCAAGGGAGGCAAGATCTTTCATGAAATTTAAATGCCTTTAGCAGAGGCACAATAAACAAATATATAAATAAAGAAGCTAGGTTTCCTCTGTGCTGCATTATACAGATGAAAGAGAGGGAACGTCGTTTGTCAGGAGGAGCAGCGACTTGACAAAGATTCCCACCCAGGGAGCGTTTTCTCTAACTGATGTTTAAGCTGAGGTCTGAAGGTGAGAGGAGGGGCAGTCCTGCCGGAAACTAACAACCTGAAACTGAGGGTTTCCAGTTGGAAGAGGATGAGCTTGAGGAAGAGAAAGGGGCCCAGGGTGGCTGACGGCAGCAAAAGGACGGGCAAGAGGGAGGAGATGTGGCCAGGAGGCCTGGCGGTACAGGGCCACGTCGGAGATGGCTTCTATTCCAGGAACGGCAGGCCCTCCGAGGAGTTTTAAGCTGGTGTGCTTTGCTGTTAATTGGCTGCTGTTCTTTGCTGAAGGGATGGGTGAATGGACGGACGGACAGGTAGACATATAGGAGAGGATGAAAGTGAAAGTCGCTCGGTCATGTCCGACTCTTTGCTACCCCGTGGACTGTAGCCTGCCAAGCTTCTGTCTGTGGAATTCTCCAGGCCAGAATACTGGAGTGGGTGGTCGTTCCCTTCTCCAGGGAATCTTCCCAGCCAGGGATCAAACCCAGGTCTCCCTCACTGCAGGCGATTCTTTACCATCTGAGCCACCAGGGAACCCTTAGGAGAGGGTCAGTTCAGTCCAGTTCTAGGCGGACGCACAGGACAGACGGGCAGGTAAACAGGTGGCATCAACTCAAGTGCAGCCTCTTGCCCTGTGCTCTCACCAGTTTCATGCCTGCTGCCTGTCCCAGCTCTCTGGGCTGGCATCTTCAGAGCTGCTGGTCCAGACTCCTGACACTGCCCTGGAGGGCTGAGCAATACAGGAGAGGCAGCCAGGCCTGGCGAGAGGCTGTCTCCGGCTCTCTGCCCCCAGGATCAGGGATACAGCCTAAGGGGTGGCAACTGATTCACGGAAAGAATCCCAAGCTGCTAAATCCAAATCCTGTTGGACATTTCCCCGCCTGGTGGCCCTGGGCCCCTGGGAGCCCCCGCTGCCCTGTCATCACTCAGAAGACAGAGGCTATGATGGCACCTAGGAAGCGTGTGCAGGGTCCTGCCCAGCCCCTGGCCTCCTTGCCCCATTCAGTCCTCACCAGAATCTCCCAGGGCAGGTCTAGCCATTGGCCTCATTTTGCTGATGAAGGAATGGAAGCGTAGAAGGGTCATGTGAACCAGTAAGCGCTTGTTTCCTCAGCCTTCTCCCATGCATTCACTTAATCTCCACCAACCAGGAGAGGAGGTTGGAGGCTCCTCTTGGAGAGGAGGACCAGGAGGCACGAAACTGGTGGGGCTGGGGCTCCAGCCCTGCATCTCAGTCCCAGAAGGGACCTGCCCAGGGGTTTCCACTGCAGACACCCGGACAGGCCCCGGCTCAGCGCCAGCACCGACTGGAGGCCCACCCCTGCAGGAGCCCACGGCTCCGCCTCACCCCTCCCCACCTGGGACAGTCCCAGCTTTGAGGCGCTGAGAAGTGCAGAAGTTCCCCAGGAGAGACTAAAAGTGCCTGGTCCCCAGCTCTCGGGCAGAGCGCACAGGCAGTCAGGAGGCGGCGACCTGGTGTGGCCGGCAGCCCGCGCGCCTGGTGTCTGTTCCCGGACGAGCTTGGCTGCTGCCGTCCTGCTCCCACAGCCCGGGCAGTTCTTGCACCATGCCTTTCTGCCCCACAGGCATCTGAAGAGGAGCAGGCTGCTGCCCAGGGGTAAGTGTACAGCCAAGGCCAAGAGCCGGCTGCAGGACACCAGCCTGGGGGGCGATTAACCCTTGAAGGGCAAATGGCAATTGGTGGCTCCAGGTGAGAAAAGCAGGGTGCAGACGAGACCACAGGGATACGCGGGAGGCTGGAACTGCTGCTTGAGTTCAGCCCAGTGCAGCCTGGCAGGGAAAGGCAGGAAAGGGCAGGGACCGCTGCCCCTGGGGACACTGCCGAAAAGCCTAGCTGGGCCTGAAGCATTTTCCAGAGCTAGCTGCATGCACACACTCACGTGCGCGCATGCAAACACCACACACACACACACACACACACACGAATCTCAGGAAATTAGGACGGTGGGCTCCCCCACTCCCCTCCAGCCTCAGTCTAACCCACCGGAAAGCTGCCCAGCCTCCAGCCACCGAGCCTCACGTGGCCACTGAGTACCTGGAATGCAGCTAGAGCAGGCGTGCTTTTGGTACAAGCTACACCCTAGATCTTGAAGACTTAGTACAAAAAGCACGTAAACGCACTATCTCCACAGTTTCTGATTGCGTGTTGAATGATACTGTTTTGGATCTGTTGGGATAAACAAAAATATATTGTTCAAAATAAGTTCTTTTTTAATGTAGCTAGTAGACATTTGCAATTATTCTTGTGGCTTACGTTGTATTTTCCCGTCGGATTATGCTGCTCTGGACAGCTGCATCCCCGCGCTGGGCCTTCACCCCTGGGAATCCAGGTTCTGGAGCCTTCCCTGGGGCTCCTTGCTCCCCTGGGCAACTTGTAGAGTGATGACGGGCCTGTGGCACACCATGCATGGCAGCTGCTGTTCTCTTTAAACAGTGGCTTCTTTTGATTTTTAAACATTTTCCATAAATCCTGGACTAATTCAGATATCATTTGATTAATTACATAAGACTGACATCTTTTTGACCTGAATGTCATTGAAGGAGTTCCATGGGCTACAGTGGTTTACCAAATGGTTTTACAGATGTCATTTACTCTTTTTGCATTTTATTATGAAAATTCTTGTATAGCAAAATTGAAAGATAGGAGTTCTTATCCTGGAACCACTGCCAGGACTTCCTGCATTTTGGAGTCACCTCCTCGCCCCAAACCCCTTGTGCTGGTGGAAAGAGAAATTCAAACACAAAAGGGAGTTCTTAAATCCAGGATCCCAGAAGGGAGGAAAGCCCGACTGGGAACAAGAAAAGCTGGGCTGGATCCTGAGAGGGTCATGTAGGGGCCAGTACCCTTCAAGCCATAGGTTAAAGCAGTGAGCACAGAGTGGGGTCAAGGTTAGGGATCAGGCTGAGGGGAGTCATAGTTCACTGATTTTACAGCTTGGACATGTCCTTAGATATCTCTGGACTTCAGTTTCCTTTCCTTTAAAATGGGCATCATGACACCATTTTGCCACCAGCTTGTGAACAGCGTGCCTGCCTTAGAACGCGTGCTCTGTGTGTGCCTGTCAGCTTGGTTCTTGCAGCCGCTATTATTCTTCCATTCTCTGCAGATTCCGTGCAAGCCCTCCCCATACCAGGGATGGCTCAGTGTGCTGGAGTTGTTTATAAACAGACCTATCAGGCGTGGGCTGAAAATGAAGTGTGAATAAGCATGTCACATAAACACATACCATATAAATATAATGGATTTCCATGAGTGCCACGGCAACGCAAGAGACGCAGGCTCCAAACGTGGGTCAGGAAGACCCCTGGAGAAGGGAATGGCAACCCACTCCAGTATTCTTTCCTGGAGAATCCCACGGACAGAGGAGCCTGGTGAACTATAGTCCATGGGGTCTCTAAGAGTTGGACACAACTGAGTGACTCTTATATGGAAAGATTAAGGCCGGGAAGCGGCCTAGGTTGCATGGGCAATGTGGAATGCAGTAGGTGAGGTTTCACTGGGTAGTCAGGGAGGATCCCCCAGGAAGGTAACACTTGAGGGAAAACCCAAAGGCGACGAGGGAGCAAGTCATGGCAGCGTCGGGAAGAACCACATTCTGAACCAAGGCACAGGGAGAGCGGGGGTGAGGACCCCGGGCAGGGGAGCATCCTGCTCCCTGGGGAATGGCGGAGAGCAAAGCAGGGGGCAGCTATGAGGCCAGAGGGGTGATGGGCAAGAGAGCGAGGCCCCTGGAAGGTCACTGCGAGGACTTTGCTGAGGGGTGGACACGGCAGGATTCTGAACAGAGGTGCGTGAGCTGGTTTGGGCTGGGCCACTATGCTGCCATCCTGAGAACAAGCCGCCGGGGGCAAAGGAGGGAGCCTAGAGACCATACCATTAACCCAGAGGAGAACGATGATGGCTTGGACCAGGTCGAACAGTGCCAAGCGGCCAGATTTTGAGGGTCTTGAAGGAGGAGCCAATAGCATTTGCTCCTTGGTTTCCTTGTATGCCCAGCAGTGGGGTTGCTGGGTCGTACGGCAGTTCTATTTCCATTGTTTAAAGGAGTCTCCACACTGTTCTCAACAGTGGCTCTACTAGTTTGTACTCCCACCAACAGTGAAAGAGGGTTCCCTTTTCTCCTCACCAATCAGTTCTAATGAGGCGGATGAAACTGGAGCCTGTTATACAGAATGAAGTCAGTCAGAAAGAGAAACACCAATACAGTCTACTAACACATATATATGGCATTTAGAAAGATGTTAACAGTGACCCTCTATGCGAGACAGCAGAAGAGACGCAGATGTAAAGAACAGTCTTTTGGACTCTGTGGGAGAAGGAGAGGGTGGGATGATTTGAGAGAATAGCACTGAAACATGTGTATTATCATCTGTGAAACAGATTGCCAGTCCTGGTTTGATGGATGAGACAGGGTGCTTGGGGCTGGTGCACTGGGATGACCCAGAGGGATGGGAAGGGGAGGCATGTGGGAGGGGGGTTCAGGATGGGGAACATAGGTGTACCCGTGGCTGATTCATGTCAATGTGTAGCAAAAACTACTACAATATTGTAAAGTAATTAGCCTCCAATTAAAATACATTAATTAATTTAAAAAAGAAGGTACTCATTGGAATGGCTGTGAGACAGAGTGGAGCCGAGGATGTGTCTGGTGTCCACTTGAGTAACCAGAAGGTGGAATTGATCTCACCCGGGAAGGGGAGGGGTCCCCGATGTGGAGATGAATTCATATTTGGGAGGTGCCCAGAGACATCTCGTTGCAGCTGTCTGGGGAGGGGTAGAGAAGGATCTGGAGGGCAGGGAAAGAGTGAGCCTGGAATTTGTCTGCTTAGGGAAGGCAGTTAAAGCCCTGAGACTGGACGAGCTCATCGGGGGTCAGTATGGACAGGATGGGGCCAAGGGGAGGGACAGGCCAGGATGGGGACAAGGGGAGGGACCCGCCAGGTCACCCCCAGCTTTCTGCTCTGGGCGCCTGGAGGCCCAGCACTCAGACAGAAGCAGAAGAGGAAGCCGGTGTGCTGGGTGAGACAGTCATGACTTTCAGACAAGCCGTACTGCGCCTACAGCTGTAGGGTCATAGTCACTTAGGCTCAGAGGAGGCCTAGATCTCACTGCTATATATCCATGCTTCTCAGCGGGGCAGCCTTGACCCCAAGGAACATTTGAGAACATGTGGAGACATTTTTGACCGTCAAACCTGGGAAGGAGGGAGAGGCTGCTTACAGCATCTAGCGGCCAGGGGTGCTCTATACACCCTATTATGCACAAGCACTGGGAACCAGTTTGCCCTCCCACCTAAAACAATCCCCCCAAAGGACAAATAATATGAAACAATGATTTTTAAGATACTTGCTTTCAAAACATTAGGCAATGAAGGACTGTTGACACCCACCCCCACAAGCGGTGGAAACAAACGACCTGAGTGCCACACCGCGCTCCAGCTCACTGCGCCGGAAAGCTTTCAGGCTGCGACGCAGGCAGGGGAGACCCAGGTGGAAGCCAGCGGGCTCCACGAGTTAGAGCGACGGCCTGGGAGACCAAAGCATCTCGAGTGTTCAGAACAGAGCACCAAGGAGGAAAGAGCCCCTCGGAGAGGAAACTCCCTTGGGAGCTCCTCGCCACGTGCACAGGGGTGAGTGTGCGGAAAATCCCTGAGGCCAAGGAGAGTAGCGCTGGAAAGGGTTAGAGGCCACACTGAGCGCTCTGACCCAGCGCGCGGAGTAGTGCCTGCCCTCTGCCAGACTGAACAAACCTCATGACTCCTGGGGCGCTGCATAGAATGCACAGAAGTGTTTTCTCTCAGCAGTCGGGGAGAGTTTGCTCCATACTGAAAACTCTGGACCCACCAAATAAGTCTTAGAAACCAAATATATAAGAAGACATAGACAGAAAATCAGTAAGAATATGTAAAATTGTTTTTAAAAGTCAACAACTAGACCTAATTTATAGAACACTTTACCCAGCTACAGCAGAATCGCTTTTCTCAGTGCACACGGAATGCTTAGCAAAATAGGCCATATTCACGGGGATCCCCGGCAGTCCTGTGGCTGGGACCTCACGCTTTCACTGTGGACGGCACTGGTACAGTCCCTGATCTAGGAACTAAAACCTTCGAGCCGTGTGGCACGGCCAAAAACATGTTCAAATCACACATTTCCCCTTCCATACATCACAGTGTATCTTCTCTGAAAACAAGGGAATTAACTTAGAAATCAGTAACAGAAAGATTTCTAGAAAATCCTCCCAAACTTGGAAATAACACACTTCTAAATAACGCACAGGTCAAAGAAGAAATCCAAACGGTAAGATATTTTGAGCTGAATAAAGATGAAAAAAACAATATACAAATTCTGTGCATGCTACTAAAGCACTGTTTTGGGGGCAATTATAACACTAAATACTGTAAGACACTAGAAAAGCAAGACCAAATTAAACACAAAGGGAACAGATGGAGAGAAACGATAAGGATCAGAGCGTAGATTAATGAGATACAACTCAAGCTGGCAAACTACGACCTGTGGACTGGCTCCCCCCTTTTGAAAACAAATTTGTACACAAACGCAGAGCCCTGCCCTTACACTTACATGTTGTCTAGGCTGCTTTTTAACTACAACAGCCGAGTACATAGTTTTGGCAGAGACCATATGGCCTGAAAATCTGAAATATTTACTGTAGCCCTTTCAAAGGTTGCTAATCAGAAAAACAAAGACATAAAGTCAGTAAAATAAAAATCTCTTTTTTGAGGTTAACAAAATCAATAAGCATCTAGAGGACTGAGGGGAAGAGAGAAGACACAAATTACCAATAGAAATGAGAGAGTCAACATCGCCACGGACTCTTCAAATGCTAAAAACACAGTAAAGAAATATTCTGAACAACTTTATGTCAATAAATTCAACAACTTAGATAAAACAGACAAATTCCTTGAAAGACGAACTACAACGCTCACTCAAAAGAAATAGGCATCTATATTATAGAAATTTAATTTGTTATTAAAAACCTTCCCACGATGAATTCTACCAAATATTAAAAACAATGGCAACTCTATACAGACTCTTCCAAAAATATTGAAAAAGAGGAAATACCAGCTTATTCTGTGAAATCAGTATTACCCTGATACCAAAATAAGACATAAAAGAAAATGGCCTACCGATATCCTTTGTGAATACAGATGAAAAATGCTCCACAAAGTTTTTGTAAATTGAACCCGGCAATAATGAAAAGGACAATACAAGATGACCAATTGGGATTTCAGGAATGCAAAGGTAGCTTAACATTTGGAAATCTATCAGCGTAGTTCACTGTAATAACAAGCTAAACACATAAAATGTGGTTTTTCAAAAGCCAGAGAAAAAAGCATTTGATAAAACCGCAGCATCCATTTCTGTTAAAAAACAAAAACAAAAACCTCTCCAGCAAACTGGAAATAGAAGTTCCTCAACCTGAGAAAGGACATCAGTAAGAAACCTGCAGCAGATATGCTTAATGGTGAAAAGTTGAATGCTTTTGCTATAAGATCAAGAATAAGATAAGATGTCCACTCTTACACGTCTGTTCAACATGGTATTAAGGCTCTGCTGCTGCTGCTGCTGCTGCTGCTGCTGCTGCTGCTGCTGCTAAGTCACTTCAGTTGTGTCCGACTCTGTGTGACCCCATAGACGGCAGTCCACCAGGCTCCCCCATCCCTGAGATTCTCCAGGCAAGAACAAGGCTCTAGTCAGCACAATTAGGCAAGAAACAGAAATACAAGGCACCCGGATTGGAAAGGAAGAAGTGAAACTGTCTTTATTTGCAGCTGATGTGGTCACCTGTGTGAGTGCCCAAGTCAGTGTGGAAGGACAGTATGTTCACCAAATGGTGCTGGGACGACTGGACATCCATGCATAAAAGGGTGAATTCCAGGCTTTATCTTGCACCATCTACAAAACTAACTCATAGGCTAAACATAAACCCTAAAACATGAAACTTCTGGAAGAAAATCTAGAAGAAAACTTTTATAACCTTGGGTTAAGCAAAATTTTCTTAGACACACCACCAGAAAAAATTAAGTAGAGCTTTATCCAGATTAAACACTTCTGCTCCTGCAAACATACTGTTAATAGAATGAAAAAAGGCCCAGACTGGGAGAGATATTTGCATAGCATGTATCTGATAAAGAGCTTTTACCCAGGAGATGTGAAGAACTCTCAAAACGCAATAATGAAAAATGAAAGACCAATTTTTAAAATGGACAGGGACTTCCCTGGTGGTTCAGTGGCTAAAGACTGAGCTCCTAATGTAGGGGCCTGGGTTCGATCCCTGTTCAGGGAACTAGACCCTGCAGGCCGCAGCTAGGACCCACCTCAGCCAAATAAATGAAAATAAATGTTTTAAAAGTGGATAAAAGATTTCAACAGGTATTTCACCAGACAAGACACATGGGTGGCAATTAAGTACATAAAAAGATACTCAGCATCAATAGTCATTTGGAAAATGCAACTTCAAACATGATACTCTACCCCTGCTGCTGTGCCGAGTCGCTTCAGTCGTGTCCGACCCTGTGCTACCCCATAGACGGCAGCCCACCAGGCTCCGCCGCCCCTGGGGTTCTCCAGGCAAGAACGCTGGAGTGGGCTGCCATTTCCTTCTCCCCTGCACACCCGTTATAATGCCTAGAAGTAAAGAGACCGGCTGCACCGAGTGCTGATGAGGAAGTGAAGGCACTGGGCCCTCCGGTATTGCTGGTGGCAGCATAGAGTAACATGATCACTTTGGAGAACAGATTATGGCAGTTTCTTAAAAAGTTAAATATACTATTTTAAAATATATGTAATAAATATACATACATGAAAAATACTTGACCAGTTAAACCCGCAGGCTTAGAGCACCAGGAGAGCAGGACCAGCCCCTAAGCAGAGGCGCAACTGGACATGCGAGAATCTGCCAACCTGCAGGTAGCGCAGAGCCAGGTTCTGAGCTTATTTGACGTGGGTCACCCTCTTTAGAAAAAAGGAATTGAAAAAATGAGGAATTCCAGTTATACACAGACCTGAGTGTTCATTTAGGACAAACAAGTAACCACAACAAGCTCTTGGAGCCATCGATCTCCAGGTCCTTTTCCTCTGAGTTATTGTGGGATGTCTCTCCAGAAACGCACACATAGGAAAGCTTCCTGGCGGCACCCACTTCCCGTCCCCACAGCCCTGCCTCGTAGTCCATGTTGCGTTGAGGCCTAAAGATGCAGAGCCATCCCCTTCTCGGCGGCGGTGCCCTTGCCCTGTGAACGACCGCGCCGCTGCCCCCGCCTTGCCTGCAGTCTGTTTCCCACTGGCCTCGCTGTCTCCTGGGCTCCAGGCTCAGCTGTCTCTGCTGCAAGCCCCCTTCCCCTCCGCCTCTTCACTGCTGCCTGGCCCACGAGAGTCGGACTCCTGTGTGTGTCCTAAAGGGCTCAGGAGGCGTCCTAGGGCCCTGGCTCACCACTCCCCTGAGCTTTAGGCTCTACAGGCCCCTTCAGCCTGCTTTCCCATCTCCCCGCCTCCAGGCCTCACGTGTGATGTCGCCTCAGCAAGGATGCCTCTCATCCCAGGCTCCGGCCCTCAGAGCAGCCCCTTCGGTTTCCCCAGTCCTCAGCGGCCTTGCCCTGGCCACCGTCAGCCTGACCCCAGCGGGCTGCCTCGCTCATGGGGAAACGACAGGCGCACAGGCTGGGTCAGAGCCCAGAGCTCCGGACTTTGAATCCCAGGCTCTGCCATGTGTTCAGTTCAGTTCAGTTCAGTCGCTTAGGCGTGTCCGACTCTGCGACCCCATGGACTGCAGCTCGCCAGGCTTCCCTGTCCCATCACCAACTCCCAGAGCTTACTCAAACTCATGTCCATTGAGTCGGTGAGGCCAGCCAACCATCTCATCCTCTGTTGTCCCCTTCTCCTCCCACCTTCAATCTTTCCCAGCATCAGGGTCTTTTCAAATGAGTCAGCTCTTTGCATCAGGTGCCCAGAGTGCTGGAGCTTCAGCTTCAGCATCAGTCCTTCCAGTGAATACTCAGGATTGATCTCCTTTAGGATGGGCTGGTTGGGCCATGTATTAGCTGTGTGAACTCAGACAAGTTCCGTAGTCACTCTGAGCATCAGTTTCCTTGCCTGTCAAATGAAAATAGTGACAGCACCTCACTCAGGGTCGTTGTGAAGATTAAAGAATCCTGGGACACGTGTGTGTCCGCTTTTCTCGTCATATATGCTCTGGTTCACTTACTCCTGTCTGTTCTCCATCACTGGGCTGTGGGTTCCAGAAGGGAATGGCCTGGGTCTCACAGCTCCCCTGTCTTCCCACTCCCTTGGGAACAGGGATGTCTGGGACTCACCCCATCAGCAGATAAACCCACTGAGGGTCTGAGGTTCTGGGACTTTAGCAAGTAATGGTGAGTTATATGTTATGAGATGGGCCCTAAAGATAAGATTATTCTTGAAAATCCCTTAAATTGCCTATTCTTTATAGACGTCAGTTCAGTATAAATTGTTTTAGGTGTATCTCCAAAGTTAATTAATTTGCAGATGAAAACTCAAGGACCTCTGGAGCTACTATAGAAAAAGTCAGTTCATCAGAAACTCTGGCATTCCTATCTTTCGGCCTTTGGATAATAATCTAGTATCTAGCTGTGAGTGGGGACAGGTGGAGAATTCTGGAGTATTTGCTCCATCCTGGTTTAATATTGTCTCAGTAACTTAAAAAATTTTTTTTTTTTTTTTGGTCTGCACTGCACGGCTTTCAGGATGTTATCTCTCTTAATGGGAACTGAACTCAGAGTCCCGTCAGTGAAAATGCAGAATTCTAACCACTGGACCACCAGAGAATTCCCTCTGTAACTTTAATACATGTGAAGAATCAGGCCTTGTTTTCAGGGATGGGAGAGCAGGCTGTGATGTCAGAGTCCATGTTAAGATCACATAGTGACATTTAGCTGGGTTTAAAGATGTGTAAAGATGATTCAAACAAAATACATACTGAAGCTCCTCTGGCGTCTGAACTTCTCTGAGCTGCTGTCAAATCTGCATGCTTTTTCCTCATAGTACTCCAGGATGATTTTAATAATAGGGAAAAATAACCAAGAAGGCTAAGGGAGAAACCCAAGAGGGCCCCAAAGACAGATATGCGAGGTGTGAAGACATGCAAATATAGAACCAGAAAGCACAGCTGCTGCTGAATGGTTTTTGGAGAGACAGCTGTCTCACACCCCAGGGAATGAAAGCCAGCTGGAGTTGGGCTGGAGAGAGCCCTGTGGGGGGCACCCCGTGTCTGCCCGGGAGCCTGCAGTAAGCCTGTTCTCTCTGTCTTGCAGGTGGTGCCGGGGAGCGGGAGAAGGTGCCGGCCAACCCCGAGGCGCTCCTGCTCATGGCCAGCTCCCAGCGGGACATGGAAGACTGGGTGCAGGCCATCCGCCGGGTCATCTGGGCCCCGTTTGGCCGAGGTACTGCCCGTAGCGCGCATGCTCACCCTCTAGAGCCCTTGCCTTCAGGTAATCACGCCCCTCCGCCCCACACCGAGCCTGCAAGCTCCCTCTCAGGGCTTGCTGGCTGAGCCCCACGCTTTCTGCGGCAGCAGACAGGTGGTGTCCTTTCCTGCTGCCGGTCCTCAGGAGTCACCCCTTGGTGGACCAAGCAGGTCCTAGCAGGGGAGACTTGGGCTGCTTTTCAAAAACGTGCCCTCTTCAGACCCTAAAGTCCTGTGGTTTGTGTGTGCTTGCCTCTGTGTCCAGACCTTTGCTGAGTGCTGCGTGTGTCTGAGGCCAGAAGTAGGCACTCAGGGTCATACCGGAAGGTGAGGTTCCAAGTCCTTCCGTCTGCTGTGACTTGTGGCCCCTGCATGGCCTACACAGCCCTGGGCCTGCCCTGAAAGCACAAGCTGCCATTTACCTACCTGCTCCTTTATTCTACACTTTTACTGGCTGCCTGCAGTGTGTGGAGTGGTATTCCAGGTGCTAAGAATTAAACCAGAGGATGCCGCTCCCCTCCCCTCCCCCTTCCCTTGTCCTGGGAGAGACAGACGATAGGCAAGGAAGTGCCTCATGGTGTCCCCTGGGGGAAGCGAAGGGAGCCAAGCAGAGCCACGTGGGAGGACGGGGTGCTATGCCAAGTGATGTTCATAAAGCCAACCTAGTAAAGTCGCCGGGAAAGCCGAGCCTGTGGAAAAGATATGCAGGCAGGCAGAGGGACCAGCGAGTGCAAAGCGCTGGGAAAGGGCCGTGGAAAACGAGGACTCTCGGGAGGACCAGAGGGTCTGAGGAGTGAGAACGGGGAGATGGAGGATCTGAAGCCTTGGGCATATAGTGGGGATTTCAGACTTCCTTCTAAAGTGATGGGACACCAGGGAGAGCTCTGAACAGGAGACAGACACTGTTTGACTTATAAGAGCCCCCTGGCTGCCGTGTGTGGGGTGGGCCATAGAAAGACGAGGCTGAGACTCATCTGACAAGGATGCGGGGCCTGGGCATGATGGGAATGGAGGAGACATGGAGAGTGGCCAGCTGAGACTTGTCCTGAGGATGGGGCTGCAGGCTGTGCCTCAGGTCTGGACTTGGGCACAGAGAGCAGTGGTGATGCCCGGCTGTGCGGTGCCCTCTCTGGAGGCTGGTGTCCCTGTGCAGGCATCACGGGAAGGGTTTTTAGGAAGGACCACCATGTCGGCTGGGCTGGGGCCACCAGCTCGCCACTGAGTATGGAGACAGGAGCAGCCGTGGCCTCACACATGAGCCGTGACCATCCTCTCTCTCCACGCTGCATAGCATTTGACTGATGCACCATCCAGGCTGGGGCAGAAGCTCGCCTTTGGGGGCTTCCTAAGTGGCCCCGAGTTCAATCCCTGGGTTGGGAAGACCCCCTGGAGAAGGAAATGGCAGTCCACTCCAGTACTACTGCCTGGAAAATCCCCTGGACAGAGGAGCCTGGTAGGATGGAGTCCATGGGGGCGCAAAGAGCCTGACACAACTGAGCAACTTCACTTTCACCTAAGTGGCGCCGCCCTGGTAGCCGCCTTTGACCCACAGCCCCAGTTTAATGGCCTGGGAATACTCAAGCCCACCCAGGAACTTCTGCGGCCTCTACAGGCTCCTTTTGGTGCTAGGCAGTTGAAAGTGACCCAGTGGAGGAGAACAGAACCCAGAGAAGACGCCTGTGCGGCTGGGCTTTCAGGTGGCGCCTCTGAGCACTCGGGAAAGGAGGGCGTCACCATGATCTTGGGCAGCAAGGGGCTCCTTGAATGAGTCACAGAGAGCACCACGAGTTGAGCGGCAATGTAGCGGAGAAAGAAATGCTTCGTTCTTACCTCAGAAAACTGCAGCGGTGAGAATGAATGGACTACAGCTCCAGCAGCAATATGCATGAACCCTAAAAACATGCAGTGAGACTAGGGCAGCAATCCCATCTACATAAAGTCAAAAACAGGGCAGAAAGATGGAACTTCCTGGCGATCCAGAGCTTCCACGCAGGTTCAGTCCCTGCTTGGGGAACGAAGATCCCACATGCCTTGGGGCATAACAAAAATAAAAATTTTTAGAAAATAGGGCAGAGGGAAACTATCCTATTTATGGCCAAATATTAGGCAGCAAAAAATATAAAGTAAAACAAAGAGATGAATGCTGTCCGTCGAGACGGCAGGCCTAGTCACACAGGCGTGCATTCTTAACACTACGTGTCTCTGTGGCCATGTGCTTTAAATACATTTTGAATGTCTGCATAATTTCACTATATTAAAATATCAAAAACTAAATGGAACAAAGAAAGGAGAGAAACTGAAGGTCAAAGAGGCTAAATAATTTGCCCAAGATGACAGAGCTAGTTGGGAGCAGAACTGAGAAGGCTGTTCTGACCTCCAACGCTGTGCTTTGTCCCAGCCCATCAGGGCCCTGTGACGTCACACAGGGCCTACCTGTGCTCAGGTGTGTTGCCTCCCTGTACCTGTGCCCGTCTCTCTGTCTCTGTGCTTGCCGAATGGGGACCATTTGCAGAATCCCACATAGCATCCAGATTTGCCCCTCCCCCAGCCTTCTTCCCCCAGCATTTCCAGACTTCTCAGGCAGTGCAGTGTGTGCTGAAGAGCTCACAAGAATTTAGACAGGAACCGCCATCAAAGGTGTTTATCTCCTTTCGACCAGAAGTATAGAGGAAACGCAGAAATCCCAGGGGTTAGCGGTGACAGACATGTCTAGGCAAGTGTGGGCTCTCAAAGGGGGGGCTTCATCCGCCTCTGCAGGCTTCCTGGCAAAGCTGTTATTAGCCTGGGTTCCCCTGCAAAGGAGGCTTAGGGGATCAGCCCTTCTTTCACTGTTTAATAACGGAGGCTGTGAACCCTTTCAAGCATGTTTGTTCTGGCAGAAAGCGACCACCTCTGACAGGCACAAATGGGCAACATGCCTACTGCCAGCAGGGGAGAGCCTGGCTGCTCCAGAGAGAAAATGGGGCTGGCCAGTGGGTCAGGGGGGCTGGTTACTGCTGATGGCCTGCCCAGGGGTGGCCCTGCTAGAGCGCCTCTTGTCTGGGCATTCATGCATTGAACCAGCCAGTCACTCATTGGAGGATGTGTTCAGGGGCTGGAGTCACAGCAATGAGTAGGACAGACAAGGTCCCTCCCCTTATGGAGCACACCT
The DNA here is from genome assembly GCA_006410515.1 of Procapra przewalskii. NCBI lineage: Eukaryota > Metazoa > Chordata > Mammalia > Artiodactyla > Bovidae > Procapra > Procapra przewalskii. Next base: position 2,412,654 of record SJYF01000205.1, on the reverse strand, counting down.
TCTAGGAAGGAAAACAGACAGCAACCTGGTTGGGATGGGGAGGGCGAGAGGGAGGGATGGAGGGTTCGGTGTACAGCGACGTTTGACTAAGGGAGATGGAAGGGTGATCACACGCATATCTGGGCAGAGAGTTTCGGAAGTAGAGGCAGGGGTGTCCATGTTGCTGGAAGCGCAGCAAGGAAGCCAGTGTGACTAGAGCAAGCTGTGAAGGTGGGGAGAGGAGGCAGGGGCTGGCCCATCAGGAGGGCCTTGCACAGTGATGACTCTGGCGAGGTGGCACCATTGGACTGAGCAGTGGCCGAGTCTGACTCAGGTTCCCACAGGATCCCTCCAGCTGCTGTCTCGAGAATGGATGAAAGAAGCAAAGACAGAAGCAGGGAAACCAGTTAGGAGCTCATTATACAGATATGCAGGCGAGAGACAATGGTGGCTTGGCTCCAGATGGCCCTGGTGATGAGGAATAATAAGAGTTCTTGATCTGTTTTAAAGGTAGAGCCAAGAGTACTTCCCTTACTGGAAAGGGTGAAAGGTGTAAGAGAATGAGAGAAGTCAAGGGTAATTCCAAGGTGTTTTGATCTAAGCCAGCTGGAAGGATGGATTAGTCATTAACTGAGTCAAGAGAGAAAAGAGAAAGTGCAGTTGTTTGGAAGGAAAATAGAGAGTTCACTTTGGACTTAGTCTGGGGTACCTGTTAGAAGCTCAAGTTTAGGTATCAAGTAGGCAGTTTGACTCAATAGCAATAACCTCAGATAGGCAGATGACACCGCCCTTATGGCAGAAAGTGAAGAGGAACTCAATAGCCTCTTGATGAAAGTGAAAGAGGAGAGTGAAAAAGTTGGCTTAAAGCTCAACAGTCAGAAAACTAAGATCATGGCATCTGGACCCATCACTTCATGGGAAATAGATGGGGAAATAGTGGAAACAGTGTCAGACTTTATTTTTGGGGGCTCCAAAATCACTGCAGATGGTGATTGCAGCCATGAAATTAAAAGGCGCTTACTCCTTGGAAGGAAAGTTATGACCAACCTAGATAGCATATTGAAAAGCAAAGATATTACTTTGCCAACAAAGGTCCATTTAGTCAAGGCTATGGTTTTTCCAGTGGTCATGTATGGGTGTGAGAGTTGGACTGTGAAGAAAGCTAAGTGCCGAAGAATTGATGCTTTTGAACTGTGGTGCTGGAGAAGACTCTTGAGAGTCCCTCAGACTGCAAGGAGATCCAACCAGTCCATTCTAAAGGAGATCAGTCCTGGTATTCTTTGGAAGGACTGATGGTGAAGCTGAAACTCCAATACTCTGACCACCTCATGTGAAGCGTTGACTCATTGGAAAAGACTCTGATGCTGGGAGGGATTGGGGGCAGGAGGAGAAGGGGATGACAGAGGATGAGATGGCTGGATG
>SJYF01000205.1:2355335-2369087 GCA_006410515.1 Procapra przewalskii | reverse complement strand
GCTGAGACAGAGCTGCAGATCGAGCTACCGGGACTGTACTGACTGCCTCCAGTGGGCAGGGATTTTTCTTTTGGTTTTAAAGGCTCACTAAAAACAATCACAAGTGACACAGCACAACACTAACTCAGCAAACCTTCACTGCGAGCTGCAAGGCGAGGGTCGGGAAAATGTCTGGACGCCTGGAGCCCCTGCCCTTCCTACTAATTTTTCAATTTCAGACAAGAATTATTCAAGACAAGAACTGTCAACTCCAAGCAATATTTAGAAACAATCCTATAGCAAGATTCATGAACTGGCTTCAGACTGTGTGTGAATAATACTGACAATACATGCAAAACTGTCTGTATTGCATTTTGCTGAAGAGAGGATCTCAAGGGATGTATGACTCAAACAGTTAACAAAAACTACAGCCCCCTAATCAATGTATACTGGGCAGCTTCTATGGAAAAGAGTATGATGGTTCCTCAAAAATTAAAAAGAAAACTGCTATTCAGTTTAGTTGCTCAGTCATGTCTGACTCTTTGTGACCCCAGGGGCTGCAACACATCAGGCTTCCCTGTCCATCACCAACTCCCGGAGTTTACTCGAACTCATGTCCACTGAGTTGGAAATGCCATTCAACCATCTCATCCTCTGTGGTCCCCTTCTCCTCCCACCTTCAATCTTTCCCAGCATCAGGGTCTTTTCCAATGAGTCAGTTCCTCACATCAAGTGGCCAAAGTATTGGGAATTTCAGCTTCAGCATCAGTTCTTCCAGTGAATATTCAGGACTGATTTCCTTTAAGATGGACTGGTTGGATCTCCTTGCAGTCCAAGGGACTCTCAAGAGTCTTGTCCAACACCACAGTTCAAAAGCATCAATTCTTCGGCACTCAGCCTTCTTATAGTCCAACTCTCACATCCATACATGACTACTGGAAAAACCACAGCTCTGACCAGACAGACCTTTACTGCAAAAGTAATGTCTTTGCTTTTTAATTAGCTGTCTTAGGTTGGCCTTAAGTTTTCTTCCAAGGAGCAAGCGTCTTTTAATTTCATGGCTGCAGTCACCATCTGCAGTGATTTTGGAGCCCAAGAAAAAAAGTGTCACTGTTTTCCCATCTATTTGTCATGAAGTGATGGGATCGGATGCCACAATCTTACTTTTTCTGAATGTTGAGTTTTAAGTCAACTTTTTCACTCTCCTCTTTCAACTTTCATCAAGAGGCTCTTTAGTTCTTCACTTTCTGCTTAAGGTTGGTGTCATCTGCATATCTGAGGTTATTGATATTTCTCCTGGCAATCTTGATTCCAGCTTTTGCTTCATCCAGCCCAGCGTTTCTCATGACATACTCTGCATATAAGTTAAATAAGCAGGGTGACAATATACAGCCTTGACGTACTCCTTTTCCTATTTGGAACCAGTCTGTTGTTCCATGTCCAGTTCTGTTGTTTCCTTACCTGCATACGGATTTCTCAGGAGGCAGGTCAGGTGGTCTGGGTTTTCCCATCTCTTTCAGAATTTTCCAGTTTGTTGTGGTCCACACAGTCAAAGGCTTTGGCATAGTCAATAAAGCAGAAGTAGATGTTTTCCTGGAACTCTCTTGCTTTTTTGATGACCCAACGAATATTGGCCATTTGATCTCTGGTTCCTCTGCCTTTTTAAAATCCAACGGTTCACATACTGTTGAAGTCTGGCTTGGAGAATTTTGAGCATTACTTTGCTAGTGTGTGAGATGAGTGCAATTGTGTGGTAGTTTGAGCATTCTTTGGCATTGCCTTTCTTTGGGACTGGAATGAAAACTGACCTTTTCCAGTTCTGTGGCCACTGCAGAGTTTTCCAAATTTGCTGGCATATTGAGTGCAGCACTTTCACAGCATCATCTTTCAGGATTTGAAACAGCTCAACTGGAATGCCATCACCTCCACTAGCTTTGTTTGTAGTAATGCTTCCTAAGGCCCACTTGACTTCACATTCCAGGGTGTCTGACTCTAGGTGAGTGACCACACCATCGTGATTATCTGGGTCATGAAGATCTTTTTTGTACAGTTCTTCTGTGTATTCTTGCCACCTCTTCTTAATATCTTCTGCTTCTGTTAGGTCCATACTATTTCTGTCCTTTATTGTGCCCATCTTTGCATGAAAAGTTTTGAGGTTCCTCAAAAAACTAAAAAGAAAACTGCCAAATGATCCATCAATCCCACTCTTAGGCATATATCCAGACAAAACTATAAGCTGAAAAGATACATGCACACCAGCATTCAATGCAGCACTATTCACAACAGCCAAGACACAGAAGCAGCCTGTATGTCCAATAACAGATCAATGGATAAAGAAGACATGGTACACACACACACACACACACACACACACACACCTTGGAATACCACTCAGGCATAAAAAATAACAAAATAAAGCAATCTGCAGCAGTATGGATGGCCTAGAAATTATCATTCTAAGTCAGAAAAACAACTACCATATGATATCACTTATATGGACTCTAAAATATGACAAATGAATTTATGTATGAAACAGAAAAAGACTCACATAGAGAAGAGGCTGATAGCTGGCCAAACAGGCGGGGTGAGGGGGGCTGGACAGGGAGTGTGAGGTTAGCAAGAGCAAACTACTGTATATATGGAACTGAAGCACTTTGCTGTACTCCAGAAACACAACATTGTTAATCAATTATACTTCAATAAAATAAATTTTTTTAATAAAACACCTGCCCTAATAAAAAATGTTTCATGACATCTTCTCACTGTAAAGTACAAACCATCCTTCTGATACATCCTGTTTTAAAGCAGAAGCCAGGACAAAGATTAAAATCATTTTAATTCAAAAGATCCTTGGTCCAACTGCCCCATTTGGTTACATGACTTGCCAGAGCCACACAAGTGCTCTAGATAGGTAAACTCGGGTCTTGTTATTTCAGTTCTAATAAGTACTTGATAAATGTACATATGGGCTTAATAAAGAGATAAAAGTAGGGGAGACTCTTTTCCTTTACCAAAAGTATAGCCTAACAAGCATTTCCTGGATTTTAAAAAGTAATAGGAATACTTAATCTACAAAAAAATTCTCACCGTGCAACTGGGTCAGGAAGAAGAAATGACATTATGGGGCGTTGAATATGACTCATGACTCATGCAATATATAACAGCTTTTGAACTACATGATCACTAAACAAGAATCATTCCAAATATGAGTATATTAAATAATGCAAGTTATACAGAAGTTCTTAAGAACACATTTATGGAATAAAAAGCAACAGTTTTCAAACTGAGTAGTAAAAATTTCTAGGGGTGAGTTTCAGGGACCCAGTGATGTTAAAACCTAGCGAGCTGAAAACCACTGCTCCAGAACCCAGTACCTCAGTGTTTGAAATTACTCCTTTCTGTCCAATGACAAGAAATAAAACATTTAAATATAAACGGTCCTCTGAGAGCTTGTCTTCAAGTCCAGCAATGAATTAACTAGGGCACTTGGAATAGGCAGATCTTTAGGGTGCTGGGGCAGGGGCTGGGAGACAGAAGACGCAACCTCAAGGGACGGAGGCGGCGGTGGGAGGAGCACAGGATGCGCAGGCCTGACAGGAGAGAGGAGAAGCAGCGTGACGCCTCCAATTCCAGACCCCAGAGGTGGTTAGGCTCCCAGTCTCAGTGGCATGATGCCACCAAACTCTCGAAAGCTCAGTTCTGAGTATCACTTAGAGTCTTTCATCTACAGATTAAAATCACTTCAGGAAAAAAAAGTTCAATTCGCACACCACTACAGGATGCACCTTTTCTGACTCAAGACTCTGCAGTCCCACGGATAGCCTCAAAGACCTGTGCTGGAACGTTCAAGTCATGGAAGTGCTTTATCACATATACTTTTTCATGCCTCTATTTTTAATCCAAATTTTATCTTATCCAAATTTCTTAATCTAATAAAAAAATTGAAATGCATCATAAATTAGAGTTAACTTTTAAATCTGAAAATCAAATACCTAAGGGAAAAAAACTTGTTTATTTCTGACCTTTCAAGCAATATAGTAAATTCTCAGTAACTTCTCTGAATGGCAATAATATGGAAAAATCTTTCATTTATCTCTATCTGAAAGTCTTTAATTTCTGGATCTGATATCTTTAATTTCAGGTATCTATCATTTCCCTCTCCATTACTCTCTACAAACTCAAAGGCATGCAAACTCATTTTAACATTACCTAAACCAAAATACAGACAAGACGAAATCCAGGGGGCTAAATTATATATTTACTTTTAAAAATCAAGACAAAACGGTATTATGAATTCCTGATATTTTGAGTAAATATTGTTTCTTCTGTTTTTGCATATAATCAAGAACTGAATATTTTTACAGCATTAATTTACTAACACTCTTTGCAAGTTGTAACTGAGAATCTAGAAAATGTCTAGAAACTTGTTAGTCCTGTCCTTTCACTGACTTACTTTGTCACTAAATTAAAGGTTGTCAGGATTCAAAATTCTTACTTATAAATTAAGAACAAACACAACTGCTGTATCTATCTCATGAGGTGATTTAAGTTTACTCAAACATTTGACACTAGGTGCCACTGGCTAGGATATTATGCTCAAGTATAAAACTCTCCTAAATAATGGATTTTTCAAATCTGATTTGAGCCTCCATCATGAACAATTCACTTATATGACTACTGCATATCAATTACACAGCCAATTAATTAACTCAGTTATTAAAGCATTTATAATAGACCTTTTGTTACAACTAATTGCAGGTATAAGCTGTCAAAATTTATATTTTCAAGAGAATCCATATTATAATTTGGAAGACTGCATTTCTGATCAAGGGTTTAAAAAACAAAGAATTAAAATATAAGCAAAAATGTCATAGAAAACTACAAACATTATTTAAATATATGTTTACAGTACAAAAAACTGGGTACCTGAAACTACAGTTATAAATATTACTTCATAAACAAGATGCTAGATATGACATTCAATTTTTTTCTTAGAATTATTGTATAAGAGTTTTAGAAGGATGATTAAAACGACACAGTTTTACTCTAATTCAAGACCTGTCAGTTGAAACAGTATTCTTCAATACTCAGCTCAAATATAATCTCTCCCTAACCTTTGTAGCCAGAAGTCTCGCTGCCAGCCAGAGACCAAACTGGAAGCTGGAAAAACCACGCCCTCTTGAAGTTACTGATAAACATGGCTTCAAGTCTTCATTTTTCTACACAAAAGATTTGTAGTCTTCATTCAACTTTTCTAAACTATTTCCTCATTTGTAAAATGTGCATAAAAATCCCTTCCTTGGGGTTTTCCGGGGCTGAATGAAATGGAAGTACAAAACCCACCAATGTCTATCCTGTGGTACGTACTTACTATGTACATGTTGTCACTTAACTTTTCCCTTAAATTCTTCACACTTTTACAAGTACTAAAAGTTAATATGAGCTTATGATAAAAGAAAATGTTTAACTCATACAAAGCCAACATTATTAAGAGATAGAATATCTTCTGACAGCAGTTTTAACAACAATGCCAAAATAAAAAAGATTTTAAACTTCAGTTCTTCAATGGGATGTCAGTATCATAGAAAAAGATGCGCATTTTATGAAGTCAGTTACTGACGCATTAGTACGATGTATTGACAGAACAGAGTGCCAGTGCTTTCAAATTTAAACACAGAAGCTGTACTCCTCACATTTACTGAACCTTGGATACTAATGGCAGCAAATAGAGAAAGAACTGAAAGTTTCAGGCCACTGAAGATCACAACACAAGAAGTAAACTGTAATCATAACTAAGCTTATATTGTAACCAACCTAAAGGAGAGGGCTGCCCCCGTATAACTCCATTCTTGGTTCTTTCCTCCAAGTCCATAACTTCTTTGTATATCAATTCTGAAAAAGAAGTAAGCAAAAACTTTTCAAAGTCTGACAGGCAATCTCCCAAGATATGTGTATGTTAAGTAAAAAATTTTCAAACACATTAAATAGTTCAAATGGTGTCCTTGCAATGGTAGAAGGCTGAAAAGTGTCAACCAAAGGTTCAAGGGTGTTAATAACAATTTATCAATCCTCAACCATGAATTATATTGAAAGAAAAAAAAATCTCTGTTGTAATATTCCAAAAGTTAGATTAAGATAGATCTGAGGTTATAAATTTTATCTTCTGTACTCCACCAGGACTTTATACTATATCATTCTACACTACAAATACTCATTTAATTCTGTCCATGAGGCCTTGATTCAAATTTGTCTTACTAACTCCTATTTCCCAAAAGAGCATAGAGCCTGGCAGAGAGCATGGTACACTGTAGGTACTTACCCAAATACCTGTTAAAAGATATAAATGCAAGAGTACATGGAACCTTCTTTAATCAGAAGAGAATACAAATACATTTTCATTAAAGGAAGAGAATCAGGTAGCTATCCTTCAACACCTTCTGAGTTGAAGCGTGGCCTATCATTACTACACAGATTTCTTCACCAGCATCTCGTTCCTTAGCTCGGCTTCTGGACGGTGGGTGGACGGCTGGCAGGGCCACTCCTACCGAAGAGAAACAGCAGATGCTGCCCTGCAGCGTATCTGCCCCCTGCCCTGTGTTCTTGGACACGATCTGATGTCAAGTGTGATGTGCCTTATGAGTCTGCCTGTCAGCTTAAGGCCTTTCTGGAGTATGCTAACACTGCCATTACTCTTCTCAGGCCATAAAGCTCTTTGAGGACTGCATAAAAGCGATGAATGCTCTTCTGAGAAAAACGTAAATACAGAAAACGTGCACAGAGTTTCAAGGAGTCTGTAACTCATTAAATTAGACATCTGATAAATGATTTCTGATCACAGGGTATGGCAATATTCAAGCTGATAATAAGGCAACATAAATGGATACGAGAGCTGGAGACACTGAATTCTGCTTGCGATGGTAACCTACTTGAGCTAGGAAGGAGAAAAGCAGGCGGTCTCGACAGAGGCAAGAACGGGAGACGTCTTTAAGAAACAAAAGGGAATGATAAGCATTCCAGATAGGAGGATTAAAAAGAGAGAGAGATAAAACAATATCTCTTCGTGAAAAGCAACCTAGACAGCATATTAAAAAGCAGAGACATTACTTTGCCAACAAAGGTCTGTCTAGTCAAGGCTATGGTTTTTCCAATGGTTATGTATGGATGTGAGAGTTGGACTGTGAAGAAAGCTGAGTGCTGAAGAATTGATGCTTTTGAACTGTGGTTTGGAGAAGACTCTTGAGAGTCCCTTGGACTGCAAGGAGATCCAACCAGTCCACCCTAACAGAGATCAGTCCTGGGTGTTCACTGGAAGGACCAATGCTGAAGCTGAAACTCCAATACTTTGGCCACCTCATGCAAAGAGTTGACTCATTGGGAAAGACGTTGATGCTGGGAGGGATTGGGGGCAGGAGGAGAAGGGGATAACGGAGGATGAGATGGCTGGATGGCATCACCAACTCAATGGACGTGAGTCTGAGTGAACTCCAGAAGTTGGTGATGGACAGGGAGGCCTGGTGTGCTGCGATTCACGAGGTCACAAAGAGTCAGACACAACTGAGCGACTGAACTGAACTGAAGGCAGAAGAGCCAAAACTAACCAGGGGTACTAACCAGACAAATTAATCTGTAGTTAATGGCTTTGGCAATGAATTTTTCCTGTTATGATGCTAAAACGGGAGTTTGTAGGTAGCTGCTAAACTGCATTTGGGTAGGAGAAAAAGATACAGAACAAAAATAAGTATGTTTAAAGTAACCAAAAATCCTAGAAATATACAAATGAAATTACTATGTTTTACTGATTTTTAGGTGTAGTTTTTTCAGTTAGCTTAATGGTGCAGAACAGCTGGCACTGTTTTCTCTTTCTTAGTGGCATATAATAGTGTGTTTTACAACTGGGGGCCTATTAAAATTCCACAAAATATCATGTATGTTTACTGTAAATGTAATAATACATAAAATATAAGGTTAGACATTTTAATACCTACTTTGATCCACAATTTCTATACTCTTGTATGTTACGTATTACACAGACAGATGTACTAGGTTCTACCTAATCCTATCATCTTGGTGGGCTCTACAGAACCTTTTTAATACTATATGTCTGCTAAGTCAACTGAGGGAAAACTAATTTCTGATTATTCCGAAGAAAGAATCGACTTCATTCCTCCCAAATAAACCTGAAAATGGACTACCTGCTTTGGTTTATACCTCCCCAGTCCCTTTTGCCTTCCAAGTATTTAGGTTCCTAGCTCTTACTAACATATCTTCTGTCCACCTGATTTTAAGTGACTTCTCCAAAGTCATGCAGATACAAAATTGGTCAAAATATTACATGACAGACAACAATATAAATAGAAGCAAATGAGATCTAAAGGTAACTTGGCCCAAATGTCCCAGGGAATCTTTTAAAGAAAGAAATACTTTAACATTTCCAAGATTTTCAAAGCATTATTAATATTCAACCAAAGTAAAAAAAAAAACAAAACTACTCTATTAGATAGGCAAAGATTAAAAATTAACTCACTGTGTTGATGAGGGTGGGGATAAAAGACATTCCTATACAATGCTGATGTGAGTGTAAACTGCTACAATTTCTTCAGAGAGTAATTAGAAACAGCTGAAAAAATCCTTTGGCCCACCAAATCTCCTTGTAAGATTTTTCTCACAGGCATATTCTCAGATGTGCACAAGAATACTAGAGTTGACTGTAACAACAACAGGCTAGACCCAGCTTAAAAGCTCTTCACATGGTTGTTAGAACCGCCCCGTGACACAGCCGCACAGCAGATCACTAACCACCTATTAAAGCAGATGAGCCAGGTATATGGAGCAAGAGGGAATGGTCTCTAAAATATACGACAATATCAACAGAGCAATTACAAGTTGTATACAACTGTATGTGATTAAAACAGGGTGGGAGAGGAGAAGGGGGGAGACATCAAACACACAGGTTTGTGTATTTGCAGACTATGAAAGAATATTAAAGTTCCTGAACGTGCAAATGTGCCTTTATCTGGGGTGGGGAACATAAGGCATTAAGTTAGTGAAGGAAGGAGGTTTAATTCCTACTTCTGCAAAATATTTTAAATCACATTATCAAATATCAGTTATGAATAACGTAAACTATCTTTCATCTCCCTAAAACGGTGAACAAACCGCACAGAAAGCCAGAGCGCTCTCAGCGCCAGCTGAAGGGCCTGGTAAGAGAAAGCCGGGGGGCCTGGTGAGAGCAAGCCGGGGGCCTGGTGAGAGCAAGCCGGGGGCCGGGCTGTTACCTTTCCACTCTTCTATCGTGTGCTCCCTTTCATCTAGCTGTTTGTCGGGTATCTTTGGTGGCGGCTGAAAAACAAGGCAACAAAAACTGAGTCAGTTTAGTCAAAGTATATAAATTCCTCATGATGACTTGAAATATTAACCATGCAGAAGCCTTGGAGAAACACACCATTGTACCAATGATCACTGACCAATGCTGACTCTGTGTAGACGGACTAATTTGGGAAGACCCCGTGACAGGGAAAAAGATGCTTAATAGTCTTTTTTCTCCTTGTTTTTGCAGCTATTATATTTTATTTACATCATAGAATTGCGCTATGCTTTGGACACAATAATTTGTTTACAACAAAGTTAAGAGGTTTTCTCAAAGTGCTCAACATAATAGCTCAACTTACAAGGTAATAAGGCAAAAAGGCAAGAAACAATGGGAGGGAAGTTTATTTTGTGTAGGAGGTACTTGGATATGTTCATTCTCTAAAGGAATTTTTCATGCAAAAACAGAAAGCACCATCATCATTTATTTATATGTTTATTTAAATAAAAAAAATATATACTCTAAACCTAACTTCAACTCTAAGAGTACAATATATTATTCAAACATTCAGAAAAGAACTTACAGCTTCTGCTTCAGAAGGATCATACCAGACATTGATGTACGGGTGCTGGAGAGCTTCATCTACAGAAATCCTTTTAGATGCATCAATCACCAGCATTTTAGATAACAAATCCCTTGCCTGACTGGCTGCAAAGATAATGAGATGTTTATGTAACCTATCTCATAAGGTTTTAAAATTATCAATAAATTTCAGAAACCTGAAATGATCATATACTAAAAAATGCTTTAAAAAGAATAGATTTACTATAGAATTAGATCATACATATGATTATAAATATACCTAAAAATAACTAAAACCTCACACTGTTCCATTACTCAGAAATCATGCTGAGTTACATCCCGTAACAATGTAAATGCACCTCCATAAACCTCCTCCAGAAACCACCACCCACCCACAATGGAATCACAGACGACATTTTAGAAAGCACCTTTAAGCTTGTTGTGCTCTGAGTCGGCTGGGAAGAGCACGTCGGGGAAGAGCTTCTCGAAGCTATACCCAGCGTACTTAGGCCTGTTCTCCACGTAAGTCCTCACCGTCGGCTGCAGTTTCTTCATGAACTCAGGACACGGTGTTCCGAGCTGCTCGATGACTTTATTCCACTGATCGATATCTAGTATCAAGCAGCTAAGAAAAGTACTTTGCATCTAATGTTCAACATATTAGTCATATCCATATTAAAATAACAAGAAAATAGCAATTTAAAATTCTAAGAAAGAATGCGGCAGTTATAAATCTTATAGCCACCTTGCAAAAGGCAATGACTGTAGGTGGACAAAAGGGATCAATAACAAGCTTTGTTAACCTTATTTATTATGTGGATGTGTGTGTCTACTAACACTGATTTTATCATAAAAATGGAAGCTTAAACTCACAAATTCCAAATACAAATGATGAGTGGCTCAAAGGAAAATGGTAATTCCTGCCCATATAGACTCTACATATAAACTGGACACAATTCTGAACACAGAATTTGCCTTTTCTTCAAGCTTATCAGAAAATGTGACTGCATTTCTGAGAAGATAAGAAATATCTATCATCTGCCCTGCTTTCCTAAGTTTTCTAAACTAACAGAAAATAAGCAGTAGCAATAAAAATGACGGCATTTCTTTTTGCCATTTTTTGTTTAGCTGATGTTAACTAAGATATTCTAAAGCTCTGAAATCTGAAAAACGACTCGCTATTCCGGTTAAGGTGTCCGGCCAGAACGCCCTGGGTTCTTTCCTCCTGTCTTTAGTCTGCCTGCTTCAAGTGCTCCCCGTGGATTAAGACCTAAAACTTTCTCACCGCAACCCAGTGAGCAGGGATTTTCCCATTCGTCTTCTCAAAACAATTCTAAGTGTCACGAGCTGATAAACACGGTAACAGATCACTATTACTACAAATGTCAGAAGTAGCAGATGAACAAAAATCATGAACCCAAATCTACTCATCACCATATACAGCTATTACTGCTGAAACTCTCAGGTGAAAAGATCAGTATGTTATGTTGAGAAATGAGACAACAACGGAAAGACACAGAACACACAGAACATTAACAAAACAGAAGGTGGGGAGGACAAAACAAAAGGATGACCAGGAACCACAATTCAAAATTCGTATCATGTCCTAAGTACTTCTAGACTTACTCAAGTGTATAATTATTAGGAAAATTTAATGCAAGCCATGATTTTTGATTTAGGTTAAAAAAATCAATTCAAAGCCAACAAGTAACTGTGGATAATTAACTTGAGTAGTTTTCAGAATTAACAAATGAGACAACCAATGAGGGAAAGTTAAGTCTGTGTCAAATAGCAGGTGGTATTTTTAAAGAGTACTTTAACAATACTTTACTAGGGAGAGACAAAATGCATTACGCCTGATCAAGCTGAAGTGTTGTCATACATTTTGACCTTTAGAAACTACATTTTAGGCCAAAGATAAGGATACGATCTGTACCTGGGAACAAAACACCACCTTTGATCATTTCTCCCATGATGCACCCAACTGACCAAATGTCAACTGAAAACAAAAGGCAATGACATTAACATAAAGATTTTGGTTAAACTAAAAAAATATATAAACATTAAAAAAAAATCACACACACCATGTATACTTCAAAATTAAAGAAAGCAGTATAAAATAAAAATGAGTGACAGTGAATGTGCTCTAACTACCAGCAGAGACTGTATGTCCCGCTGCCAAATGCAGCCTACAAACATCACAGACATTTTTGAACTGTAACAGCCACAAACTTTACGTCTGTTTAACCCCCACACGTGTGAGCGTGCACTCTATCCATGTTCATCAGAGAACGCAGGGAAGCCCACCACCCAGCTGGCCAAACTGCAGCAGCACAAGGATACAGTCCCTTCCTGGAAAGAGGATTTTGTGGCAAACCATCTCTCCCATAATGCACCCCACAGACCATAAGTCCACTACGTGTTTGCAGCACAGAAGAAGGGAAAGCAAAGCAAAAGGTCATTAAAATCAAGGAAGCATGATATGACTGCTTTATAGAAAAACTGCAGAACATCACAGAAAGAAAAAAGTGGCTTTAATTGTAGCTAATGGCATAATTTAAAACATAAAATATTTTTCAAAAGGCTCTGAGTCACAAAAGTAGATGTGAAGTGTAGCCTTTTAGCTACATATCTGATTTAAAGGGAGAGGTATGCACAGAAATCAAGTGATTTTACAACCTATAGTTTTCCCCTGAAAATTTACTTACAAAATATGAAAATGAACCAACACAAATTTATAAATAAGGCTGAAAATGTACATGAGGTACCAAAATTTAAAAAATAAAACCTTGATACTATTTGGAGGTTCAACTGTGCATTATCCTCTCTCTTTAAGTAAAATAAAAGAAAAAAGCATGAGCAGAAACAGTCTAGCGTATTAAAATATTTAACAGAAATAATGTTTCTATGAATAATTACAGTTAAGAAGTTAACCTAACGGTCTTCAGAAATTTTCCAGTTGGAGTTCATCAATTTGTTTTGAGAAGCGCTACGTTTACTCTGAATAGAAAATCATTTGTTTTCTTGGCAACACCATGTTGCATTTACTCTACTATCCCAAGTTCATAGAGAATGAACAGATAATCAAGGAAACACAGCAAAAAAAGTACATTTCATTTTTTCCACCTGAAGTGTTTTAAACTGGTAGAGCTAAACCACTTTTGGTTTAAGAAGTTGGTCTCGGCTGAACAGAGTATGGAAGCTCCCGCAAATTCATCGTCCACAGAGCCTCCTACTAGACTTACTGACCCTTGCCGACTTTATTTATTTATTTTGGCTACACAGGATGAGCAGGGGTTGACCCACACCCCCTGTGGTAGAAGTAGGAGTCTTAACCACTGGGCCACCAGGGAAATCCTGTGAAGCTTGTTAATTTTAAATGAGCATTCCAATCAATGTCGAGACAATGCGCCAGACACAGAATGAGCAATTTGAGGATCTCCACCTATTTCATTAAAACTAACCACATACCCTGACACTTTGTATCTTCTCTGGGTTTGAAAACAGATAAAAAGAGAAGGTGCTTACACTTTAATACAAGAAGGGGAAGAATAAGCAATTGAAGGCAAAGTTTTAGACACTTGCATTTGTTTTTATAATCTGAAGACTTCAACTCTTTTAATAGCAAAAGAATAAAAGGGCAGGAACAGATGTGCCTTTACCCATGCAGGACAACTTGGGAACTTAAAATCTGTACTTTCTAATACACTCATAAGGAGACTATTAGTTCATTACACAATTTTAGGAGCTATATTTAGGAATAAACTTTGGAAATCCAGTGGAACTGAGGTTTCTCTAAAATTTGACATTAGAATACATACAAATCTTTTTGTATCTATGGCATAATTCAACTTCCAAGGATACAGTTTTAGAGGAAAGTTACT
>SJYF01000205.1:2337737-2355296 GCA_006410515.1 Procapra przewalskii | reverse complement strand
GTTAAATATCTAGGACACAATTTATGCACATACTCTTGAGAAAAACATATTTTAAAACATTTCCAAAGCTACAAGCATGAGAGGCTATTGCAAGCACTGTCTGGGTGAATGAAGACTTCCCTCAGAATATGAAAAGCCTGATTCAGACATAAAAAGAGCTTTACAGGTCTACCTGCTCAGTCTATTTGGCAGTTTAAATATATCCCATTATTTCACTTTCCAAAAAGCTTTGAGGGTAGCTGGCAATAAAAGACATATATACAAAACAAAGTTGTTAAAACAGGTGTAGGATGGGTGAGAGGCGTTCACTAAAAGGTGGAAGCTCTTATGCCCAACCTTGCTGGCTGATGCAGTTATCAACATTAAGCCTTATATTTGGCTCAGTTTCCTGGAGATGAAGGAAAGAATGCAATGAAGCGAGTCTATATAATTCTTATCTAAGAAAGCAAAGTATGTCAAGCCTTTACATGATAGTTTTTCTTGGTGCTAACTTCTACTAGGGAGCGCCTAAGATCACAATTCCAAGACAAAGCGACACTGCACATTATCTATGACCATCGATGGTTTTACAGCAAATACAGAAACAACGATCATGCTGCCACTTGAAACAGCAATTCTCCAAAAAAAAAAGAGAGTCTAACGCTAAATCTAACCCACTGGATTTTACAGGGTATAAGACAATTTCAAGTCAAGAGTAAGACAACAGAACAGCGTGTTTATTTAAGAACAAAAGAATAACACTGATAATAAATGTTTAAAGTGTTTTTAACTAGCTCAGATAAGAATATTATGCTAAAATCTTCACTTCAAAGTTATCTTTTTTAGAAAAAAAGAATCCTCAAAACTGATTTGATACAGTTTGCTGATTCAGAGTGAACTGCTGTTTCAGAGTCTTTTGCTAGAAAAAATGTCTAGGTCCTACTTTATGAAGTATTTTGAATTATCACATTTTAAAAGTTAAAGTCAATAAAATCAACTGTAGACTTATTCATCTTCCAAATGACTGAAATTCAGCAAACTTTCTTAGGTATAAATATGTGTATGCATGACATTTTTTAAAAATTCATGAACTACACACCTAACCATTTTCTTCAACCTAATTCTAGTGTTAATTTATGTAACTGGCTATATTTGCACATAATAATGCCATTTCTTTAAGGCTGGACACAAGGGCTTTGATGAAACACCATTTCCTCTGAGAGGTCACCTTAAATTACTTATGCATCAGCCTTGCAGAACAGCCTTATTGTCGCTGTTCGAGTCTGCACAAGTGCTACTGCTAGCGACCCTAACGTCACAGGGCAGGAAATGTGTGCAGATACAGCTGAGCAAGCTAGCGCACCACTGAAGACACGGCCCGCCTACGCCTCCCTGTGCCCGCGTCACAATGCTCCTTCTCCCGTTACAGGCAAGAAGATGGTACGCATTCTATATATGTCTTCTGTTACGGGGCCATGGTAGCAAATTCTTTATCCAATAGTTGTACTGATGATTATGTATTTGTATTTAAATAAACAGGGGCCCCAAGTTTTTCCAAACATTTATGACAAAATTTGTAGTTACTTCCAAACTCTTGATAAACACTTCAAACAGCGATAATTTCCTTTATGCATTTCAATTTAAGTATTTACATAAGAAAGCTGATAAACAGAAACAAATAAATCTGAACAGAATTTCAAGTAAGCAGTGTTTGCTGACCGTTCTCTTTGTAGCCCATGCCCAGGATGACCTCAGGCGCTCTGTAGTAGCGAGTCACTACGTAAGGCGTCATCATAAAGCTAGTTCCCGCAGTCCTGGCCAGTCCAAAGTCAAGGATCTTCAAAGTGCAGTCTGATTTCACTACTATATTACTGGGCTTTAAGTCCTTCAAAAGTAAAAATACAAAAAATGACTGCTATGATATAAACAGATATTTCGCAGTCCACACGTTATGAATGAGATCTCTTATAAAACAATTCATGCTAATTGTTCATTTTTCTCAAACTTAATTGTCACCACTGCACAGATTCATCATAAATAGACACATTTGAGAAACTAGCTTGATGGCATTTTAAATTTACAAATACATACAGTAGTTATTAGACGCTAGTAATGTTTTATTTGCTAGAAAATATGATTAGCTAGATACTTTCAATCAAGGAGTGTAAAAGCGATTTGGAATGGCATCTCAAAGCTCATGTAAGAACTTTTATGGTTAAATAAAGAGAGTCATAAGTTAGCATTTATATCCACTTGTACACTAAATTACTTGCCTTTAAAATTCTCATTTTAAAATCACAGTAAGCTTTATATAGATATAATATATCAACAATAGGCCATTCTATGTCAACCCAATCACATGTCATTTGACTTTTCAAACAGGCAGATAACTCTGAAGGACCAAAGTAATCACTGCCAGTTTTCCCACCACTGATTTCTCACCCAAATCATTATACAGATTTGTTCATACAATTTTTGACTGCCCACAGAGGTAGGGCAGCATTGTCCTGGGGCCACTCATCCATAAAATCTCCTGCTGCTGACGCTACTAAGTAACGTCTGGGAAGAGCTACCCACGTGAACCCAACCTCAAGGAATTCTACGTTACAATCATAAAAAGGCAGCAGCATAAATACTCAAGGCTTCCAGTTCAACCCATCTTGCCTTTTAGCTGCCATGAATCCTATTATGAGTGGAAAGACCAAAAAAAGCAGGCCTATAATTCACATATATTGACTATCATGATTAACAATACAGAAAACTGGCCTGACAAATGGCGGTCCATCCCTCCTGCAATGTCTATATCCAGCACAGCATGTGTACTGCCTATAGCCTGTTGCTGACAGGCAGCCACAGATGGAGTCAGAAGACAGGCCGCCTATTTGCTGCTGCTGGTCAGCTGCTAAGTTGTGTCCGACTCTTTGCAACCCGACGGACTACTGCATGCCAGGCTCCTCTGTCCCCCACCACCTCCGAGTTGGCTCAAATTGACGTCCATTGAGTTGGTGACACTACTTATCTCATCCTCTGCCGCTCCCATCTCCTTTGCCTTCAATCTTTCCCCGCACCAGGGTCTTTTCCAGTGAGCTGGCTCTTCACATCAGGTGGCCAAAGTATTGGAGTTACAGCTTCAGCAAGAGTCCTTTCAATAACTATTCAGGGCTGATCTCCTTTATGACTGACTGGTCTGATCTCTCTGCAGTCCAAGGCTCAGCCTTCTTTATGGACCAACTGTCACATCTGTACGTGACTATGGGAAAAGCCACAGCTTTGACTAGATGGACCTTTGTCAGCATAGTAGTGTCTCTGCTTTTTTAATACGCTGTCTAGGTTTGTCATGTCATTGATTGGTTTTATCAAATGAAAAATAAATATCAACAGGCTTACTGGAACAGAAGATGAACATTTTTATTACTGCCCTATAAACATGTGGTCTTGATTTCCAAAATGCAATACCTCAGCAAAGAAACACTGCATGTTCAAAAATAAATATTATGAGCTTTGATGCTATTTCAATGTCTATCACGTTGGTTAATGATTTAATGGCTCATTGTAGGACTGCATTCTAGTCTAGGAATAAGATTTCAACCTTAAACACTTTACTCTGGAAGAATTAAGAACAAAATAAAAAAAGTTTTAAATAGTCATTTTTTGTTAAGGGAAAGATACTTTCGAAAAAGCCTGTCATCTGAAATTCATCCTTGTATATCAAGATGCATGGGTTTCCTAGTGGCCCAGTAGTAAAGAATACGCCTGCCTAGGCAGGAGATGCAGGTTCAATCCCTGGTCAGGAAGATCCCCGGAGAAGGAAACGGCAATCTACTTCAGTATCCTTGCCTGGAAAAGTCCATGGATAGAGGAGCCTGGCGGGCTCCAGTCCACAGGTGGCAAAGAGCTGTACACGACTAAGCGCCCGAGGACACACACGCGTCAGTGTGCACCTTTCCATAGGCGTTTGGCAGCACTGCTCCGAACTTGTATGAAGGCGCGACAGAAGCAGTGGGCTGACTTAATATCCCACCTTCTCTACCACATTCTTCCAGCCTGTGATTAATTCTAGTCAATGGCATGTGAGTGGGAACTACGAATAGAAGGGCCAGTTTCTTACACACTAGCAGTGGACAATCTGAAAGAGAAATTAAGAAAACAACTCCATTTATAACAGTTTCCAAAAGAAAAAGATACCTAGGAAAAAATTTTAACTAAGGTCGTGAAAAGACTTGCACGCCGAAAACTGTAAAACATAGAAGATCTGTCACAGACTACACTGCATTCCCCACCGCGCCCCCCACCCCCAATCAAGTGCGAACATCGAAGCCTAACCCTTAACGTGACTGTATCTGGAGACAGGACCCTTATAGAGGTAATTAAGGTTAAATGAGGTCATAAGGGTTGGGCTCAATGCAAAAGAACTGGTGTCCTGATAAGCAAAGAGAAAGAGACACCAGAGTCTGCTCTCTGTTTTTACAAGCATGGAAGAAAGGGCACATGAGGACACGGCAAGAAGGCGGCCACCTCCACAGCAGGAAGAGAGCTCTCACTAGAAAGGGGGTTTACTTGCATGTTGGTCCTGGACTTCTAACCTCCAAAAACTGTGAGAAAATCATTTTCTCTTGTTTAGGCCACCTAGTCTGTGCTGTTTTGTTATGGTACACAAAATAGATAGACTAGTACAACCTAAGTAAATGGAAAGACACCATACGGTTGTGAATCGGAATACTTAATATAGTTAAGGCAGCAAAACTATCCAAGCAATCTACAGGGTCAATGAAATCCTTATTATTACTACAACTCTAATGGCGTTTTCAGAGGAATTGGAAAAGCTGATACTCAAAATTCATATGGAATCACAAGGAGCCCTGAACAGTCAAATGATATTGAGAAAGAATAAAGTTGATGGACTCATACTATACCATTTCAAAATTTACTACAAAGCTACAGTGCTCAAAATAAAGTGGTACTGATAAAAGCACAGACACAAAGACCAGTGGAATTGAGAACTGAGAGTCCAGAACTAGAACCGTATGTCTACAGCCAACTGAATTTCAGTAAGGATGCAAAATCATTCAATGGGAAAACAATAGTCTCTTTTAAAAAATGGTGCTAAGATAGCTGGATTTTCACAAGCAAAAGAATGAAGTTATTAGCACCTTATCTCATACCGTATACAAAAATTAACTCAAAATGGGTTAACGACCTAAACTTAAGAGCTAAAACTATTGATGACAGACTAAATCTTTATGGCCTTAGATTCGACAATGGGTTCTTACAGGCGACACTGACAGTACAAACAACCAAAGAAAACACAAACTGACTTTAATGAAAATTAAAATGTTTGCATATCGAGAGAGATCAAGAAAGTGAAAAGACAACATACAAAATAGGAGAAAATATTTACACATTCCTCATCTGATAAGGATCTAGTATTCAGAAATATAAAGAACCCTGGTAACTCAACAAAAAAAAGACAAACAACTCCATTAAAAAATGGGCAAAGCGCTTAAATAGATAATTCTTCCAAGAAGATATACAAATACAAAACAATCATGAAAAGATGCTTAATGTCATTAGAGAAACGCAAGTTAAAACCACAATGAGATACCACTTCACACTCACTAGGGTGGCTAGAATGAAAAAGTCACTAGGAATCAGCAAAGATGTGGGGAAACCGGAATTTTTGTGCACCACTGCTGGAAATGCAAAATTGTGTACCCACTGTGGCAAACAACTTGCTGGTTCTTCAGAAAGGAAGACCCAGCAATAAAACTCCCAGGTAGAACTAGAAACAGGAACTCAAATACTTCTACCTTAAGTGTTTTTAACAGCTAAAAACTAAAAGCTAACAGGTGGAAATAACCCAGGTGTCCATTCACGGATGAACGGATAGACGAAATGTGGTAAATATAAACAACAGAATATTCACCAGTCATAAGAAGGAATGGACTACTGATATACACTTTAATATGGGTGAGACTGAAAACATTACGTTAAGTTAAAGAAACCAGACAGAAAACTCACATATTGTGATGCTACTTGTATGAAATATCCACAAGAGGCAAGTCCATGGACACTGAGAGCAGACTGGTGTATGTCAGGGGCTGGGGAGAGAAGGGACGGGGTGACTACCAGGGGCAGGGAGTTTCCTTTTGGAGCGAGGACAGTATTTTGAAATTTGCTATTGGCAGGGGCTGCACACTGTGAATGCACTAAGTCTCACTGAGCTGCACGCTCTGAAACACTGTGGATTTTATGTTACATCAATTTAACCTCAACGATTAAAAAAAGATATGGCGGTTTTTCCTACTAACCCGATGAATAATTCCAGCAGAGTGAAGGTGCTTGATTCCGCACAGCATCTGATAGAGAAGGTAGGACATTCTCTCATGGTCCAGCTCCATCTGAATCACTTGGCAAAGGTTTGCATCCATGAGCTCCATGACTATGTAACTTTATGGGCGGAAAAAGACAACAGCTAAAGGATGCAGTAACAATCAGAGAATAATGTGTGTTAACAAAATTTAAACTATTGCACTTACACATCTTGAAATTCTTCTAGGGATTTCTGTGGTGTAAAAACATTCAAAAGGCCAATTATCTGTGGCAGAAGCAGAGAAATAGAAAAATTTTCATTTGGAAACTGCAAATACATGGATTAAAAAAAAAAAGACCCTCCGTATGAAGTTTATCAAGTCTTATGTTCTAAGCTTAAGTAATCATCGCCTTATTGGGTCGCAAAGAGTTGGACACGACTGAGCGACTGAACTGAACTGATGGCCAGGGTTGGGGGCAGGGAGAGAAGCACAGAGGATATTAAGGGCAGAGACAAGACTCTGAATGATGCTATAATGGCAGATATGTGCATCATTACACATCTGTCCAAACCCACAGGATGCACACCACCAACAGTGAACCCTGATGCAAACTCTGGACTCTGGGCGATGAGTGCATGTCAGTGCAGGTCCACTGACTATAAAAAATGTGCCCCTCTAGCGGGGGATGTTAGCAATGCAGGCAGCCACGCGTGTGCGCAGGCGGGGTTATATGGGACATCTCTCTACTTTTCTTTAGATTTTGCTGTGAACCTAAAACTGCTCTAAAAACACAGTCTTATATACACACACAAACTATACCAACAGAAGAGCTCCAGAAAACCCATTCCATTTATGAATATTCAATTATTATGGGCCTATGTTATACAATCCTCTACATAATCTTTAAGCAAATCTTAAGTACTTTCTGCCAGCTTTTATCCAACTCAATACTTTTATGTAACCTCAGCCCCTTTGACCCCTGGTTTTTCACAAAACCGCAGTTTCCCAGATTTCCTCAGTTCACCAGTTTATCCACAGGCAGGCAATCTTTCCCACTATTGTTTTCCAATCCTCCCTTCTCTACTTGTACCCTTTTCCTGGGTGATACTATGTATGTTTTTTCTTCCAAATCTACGTAGATAATTCCAAATATTCATTAAAGGTTCTTTAGTTTATGAGTCTCAGATTTTTATTGCTACTTCACATGAGGTCTCTCAAAATAATATAAAATTGAATTCATTATCCTTCCAACCCAAACCTTACTTTTCCATAGTATCTTCTTTTTTACAACAGAAAGCACAGAGTGATTTTTTACTCTTTTTCTCAGTATCTAAAAAGTGAAAGTGTCAGTCACTCAGTTATGTCCCCAACTCTCTGTGACCCCATGGACCGTAGCCATCTGCACCATCATAAATAAAAGCATGCTGTCAGTCACTCTCGTCAGGGTGAATTCCAGCCTCTCTTCGCTTCCTGTGCTGTTACAGACACTGAGTCCTCTAACATCTCATCTAGACTGTTCATGCTGTAATAACTTCTAACACTTGGTTCTCTAACAATGGTTTTCTGCAAATCCAGCTACCATTTTACTGTCCATTGGTAATAAAAGGATAATATTACTCACCTTTTCAAAAATCTAAAGCCATCAAAAAAAATCAAAACTCCCTTGCAGTACATTCAAAGCCCTCCATGACAGGACAGCAACCCACTCCATCTCCTGCTAAGCCCACTATTAGACTTGATACTTGAGTAAGAAGGCTGTTTCTAAAAAACTGTCAAGGCCTTTAAACATTCTATCCCCCATGTTTGTCACTTCCCTACTAAACGCTACTAAATCTTCAAGACAGGCCTCTCTCGTGGGGTCTGACGAGGCCTAGTTCTGACAGAGCAGAGCGTTCTGCTTTGGCCCACAGCGTCTCTGTTGCTACGGCGTTCGGCGCGCTGCAGCGCAGTCTCGCCTTCACAAGCGCCTCCACTCCTTTTCACCCTCTGACGGATAAGAAAGCGCCTGACACCTAGTTTTGAAATGTGTTGACAATTATACTCGGAATGTGTTTCTAGACATGAACTTCACGAGGGCAGAATCCACATTAGTCATTTAAGCAGAAAGCTTTGCTTACAGGAGACATCCAAATACATGTTCAGTACAAGTTCAGTGTTAAAATTCCAAAAACTAATTTTCAGATCAGAGAGGGTAAAACAAATTTGTTCAAGACAGAGGAATGAGTATTGAAGTGTTCTAAATGAATGCCTCCTGACGTGTCTAACCAGATTAACTACACACTTGGAGCAACAGTGAGACCATGCTCATCAATATCGAGGCAATCCCAGAGCAGAAGTGCGGCATCAAGGACGAAAAGCAGACAGAGGCAGAAAGGACGTCGGCGGCTTCTCAGAACCGAGGAGGGCGGGAGTGGGGACGAGCGCCGCAGGGGTGCGGCTGCTCTCTGAGGTGATGAGGCCGTTATGCAGCCACTGCGGCGACGGCCGCGTGTGTCAGCGAATATGCTGCAAGCCAGTGAACTAGGTGCACCGGCGGTACGGCATGTGAACGGCACCACACTAACGCTGCTATATAAAAAAGATGAAAAGGGACAGCTGTCTTCTTTTCCAAAAGAGAAATGAAGAAGATCACACCAACTGTACACTGGCCAACAGAATTCAAGGGCTGATTAAATGGGCGGTGTATGACCACGTTGACAGAAGCAAAACTCACTAGAGACATGTCTAGATTCACTGAGAAACTTTATTTTTGTGAATAGAAACGACGACGCCAGCAATAACAACGAACAGCAGCAGATTAGAAGCCGCGAGCGACGCCTATGAGGCCTTCAGAAAGGTGCTTCTGAATGAGAAATGTAGAAGGGTGAAAGCCTTAGGGCTAAGGTTTTATGACCACCGGAAAATAGAACTAGGTATGTTTTACTGATTTCATTTGAATATTTTTTAAGGTTTCTGCTAAATTACTTTATCCAATATTACCAAATAAAGTTCCAACGTCAAAGAATAATGGGAGCACATTCATCTATGTGCTAAGGTTCCAGTTTTCTGAAATGTCAGCTTAACAGAAAACAAAAAGTAGATGAGATAAACCCTACCTCAAGTTCTAAAACATCTACCTGCTTAAAATTCCTCTTGAAAAGTAGATGTCAGAAAAATTACACAATCTTCATTTCATAAAGTACGTTTCACCTAATATTTAATAAAGTTGAGGAAAGTTTCACAACGCAGATAGACTTTTTAGCAATGTTTCAGCCCAAGAGAACAATCTAAAGCACCTACTATTTTAAAAGGTATTGATATTCAAGTATTCATGAAGAAGTCTTGATTTTATACTTAAGAAATTTTCTGAATGTTCACTTACATTTTTGTGATTTACACATTTCATAAGAACTAGCTCTCTGTAAGCACGCTTAGCATGAGTTTGATTCTGAAATGGCCGACTTAGCTTCTTGATTGCAACGTTTCTTTCGAGAATGGCATCATAAGCTGCACTGTAATAAGAAATTCCAAAACAACAAAAATTTAATCAAAAATCTGCAAACTTAATTATGAAACACTCATGTAGATTTACTTTCTCCAAAGATAAATGCAACTGAATCAATTTCCAGGCCTTAGTACTCAACATGTTTCTTAAAATATTAATGGATTAAAAGCAAAAATGAACTGTGAAGAAAGAGATTGTGCGTTCACTGGGGGTCATCCAAGATCCATCTAGCATACAATGGGCACATGATACAAAAATCTTTAAAGAGTATTCAAGTCCAACAGATATACCTTAGAGCCTAAATGAATTCCTCACCCCAAATAGACATTAAGGAAAGACAGGATAAAAATACATGTGGTCATAAATTCTACTCAAAACACTTGATGAAGAATTCTACGTAAGTACATCACCTTCTCCTCTTCAGACACAACACAATGAATACAGAAAGAGGAAAGTACATATAAAGGCATCTATATGAAAGATTATTTTTATAAAAATAAACACAAAATTTGTTTTGGAGGTGAAATTAAAACCCAAGGTGTTTATAAATGCTAGATTTCAGGACACCAGAAGCTACTTAGTAACTATTAATGAAACACCTATAATTCTGGGAAATATAACACTACATTCATTAACTCCTCATCTCTCTACCATATGGCACTGACCAAATGGCACATTTCACAAATGACAGGTCAAAGAAAGTAAAGCACAAGTAAGGTACAGTGCCTAAGTTATAGAATAGTATGACCGAAAGAGATTTAAAAAATCATTTGGATTAATCACTGCCTGATATGGGGCCAGTCAGACAAAAGGCTGAAAGCAAAGCTGAGTCTAGAAGACTGAGAGATAAGGTCATGCTTTTATCCTGCTGCTGCTAAGTCGCTTCAGTCGTGTCTGACTCTGTGTGACCCCAGAGATGGCAGCCCACCAGGCTCCTCCGTCCCTGGGATTCTCCAGGCAAGAACACTGGAGTGGGTTGCCATTTCCTTCTCCACTGCATGAAAGTGAAAACTGAAAGTGAAGTCGCTCCGTCATGTCCGACTCTTCGTGACCCCATGGACTTCAGCCTACCAGGCTCCTCTGTCCATGGCATTTTCCAGGCAAGAGTACTGGAGTGGGGTGCCATTGCCTTCTCTGGCTTTTGATCCTGGAGCATTATAAAAGACAATTTCTCTTTATGTAATATCTGGAAAACGGGCATTTGTTGTTGTTTAGTTGCTAAGTTGTATCCAGCTCTTTGCAACCCTATGGACAGTAGCCCGCCATGCTCCTCTCTCCATGGGATTTCCCAGACAAGAACACTGGGGTATGCTGCCATTTTCTTCTCCAGATGATCTTTCTGATTCAGGGATAGAACCCACATCTCTTATACTGGCAGGGGGATTCTTTACCACGGAGCCACCAGGGAAGCCCAAAGGTATCAAAATACTGATTAAAATTATTCTCTAACCTAGTTGGAACCTAAATTATTCTCCAACCTATTCTCTAACCTATTCCTAATAGAGGAAAACAATAGAATGGGAAAGACTAGAGATCTCTTCAAGAAAATTAGAAATACCAAGGGAACATTTTATGTAAAGATGGGCTCAATAAAAGACAGAAATGGTCTGAACCTAACAGAAGCAGAAGACATGAAGAAGAGGTGGCAAGAATACACAGAAGAACTGTACAAACAAGACCTTCACGACCCAGATAATCAGGATGCTGTGATCACTCACCCAGAGCCAGACATCCTGGAATGTGAAGTTGATTGGGCCTTAGGAAGCACCACTACGAACAAAGCTAGTGGAGGTGATGGAATTCCAGCTGAGCTGTTTCAAATTCTAAAAGATGATGCTTTGAAAGTGCTGCACTCAATATGGCAGCAAATTTGGAAAACTCAGCCGTGGCCACAGGACTGGAAAAGGTCAGTTTTCCTTCCAATCCCAAAGAAAGACAATGCCAAAGAATGCTCAAACTACAGCACCATTGCACTCAACTCACATGCTAGTAAAGTAATGCTCAAAATTCTCCAAGCCAGGCTTCAGCAACACATGAACCGTGAACTTCCTGATGTTCAAGCTGGTTTTAGAAAAGGCAGAGGAACCAGCGATCAAACTGCCAACATCCGCTGGATCATGGAAAAAGCAAGAGAGTTCCAGAAAAACATCTATTTCTGCTTTATTAACCATGCCAAAACCTTTGACTGTGTGAAAGTTGCTCAGTCGTGCCCGACTCTTTGCAACCTCATGGACTATACATTACATAAAATTCTCTAGGCCTGAATACTGGAGTGGGTAGCCTTTCCCTTCTCCAGGGGATCTTCCCAACCCAGGGATCGAACCCAGGTCTCCTGTATTGCAGGCAGATTCTTTACCAGCTGAGCCACCAGGGAAGCCCAAGAATACTGGAGTGGGTAGCCTTTCCTTTCTCCAGGGGATCTTCCTGACCCAGGAATCAAACCAGGGTCTCTGGCATGGTGGGCGGATTCCTTACCAACTGAGCTATGAGGGAAGCCCTCACAGCTTGACTGTGTGGATCATAACAAACTGGAAAATTCTGAAAGAGACGGGAATATCAGACCACCTCTCCTGCCTCTTGAGAAATTTGCATGCAGGTCAGGAAGCAACAGTTAGAACTGGACATGGAACAACAGATTGGTTCCAAACAGGAAAAGGAGTAAGTCAAGGCTGTATATTGTCACCCTGCTTAATTAACTTATATGCAGAGTACATCATGAGAAACGCTGGGCTGGAAGAAGCATAAGCTGGAGTCAAGATTGCCAGAAGAAACATCAGTAACCTCAGATTTGCAGATGATACCACCCTTCTGGCAGAAAGTGAAGAACAACTAAGGAGCCTCTTGAGGAAAGTGAAAGAGGAGAGTGAAAAAGTTGGCTTAAAGCTCAACATTCAGAAAACTAACATCATGCCATCTGGTCCCATCATTTCATAGCAAAAAGATGCGGAAACAGTGGAAACACTGGCTGACTTTACTTTTTTCAGGCTCCAAAATCACTGTAGATGGTGACTGCAGCCATGAAATCAAAGACTTACTCCTTGGAAGAAAAGTTATGACCAACCTAGACAGCATATTAAAAAGCAGAGACATTACTCTGCCAACAAAGGTCCATCTAGTCAAGGCTATGCTTTTTCCTGTGGTCATGTATGGATGTGAGAATTGGACTGTGAAGAAAGCTGAGCGCCAAAGAATTGATGCTTTTGAACTATGGTTTTGGAGAAGACTCTTGAAAGTCCCTTGGACTGCAAGGAGATCCAACCAGTTCTTCATAAGGGAGATCAGTCCTGGATGTTCATTGTAAGGACTGATGTTGAAGCTTAAACTCCAATACTCTGGCCACCTGATGCAACAAGCTGACTCATTTGAAAAGACCCTGATGCTGGGAAAGATTGAGGACAGGAGAAGGGGACAACAGAGGATGAGATAGTTGGATGGCATCACCGACTCAATGGATATGAATTTGGGTGAACTCTGGGAGTTGGGTGATGGACAGGGAGACCTGGCGTGCTGTGGTTCATGTGTTTGCAAAGAGTGAGACATGACTGAGCGACTGAACTAATTGGAAACTTTTTTGTGGCTATTTTACTATATTAAATAAAGTGAAGAAATTATGTATTAAGAAATTGGCACTGTACATTCTATATACCATAACCATTGCCTATATACATATAAATACATACACATACCAAAACATATTAACTTTATTAGAAAGTACCATTATTTACAGGTATTTTCTTCCCAAATTAAAAAAAAAAAATCAGAGGTCATGCAAATGTTTAGAAGTTTTGATTGTTTCAGATAAAGCATGGTTTTTGTTAACCATTAACTTCAGTCCTATTCATTTTTTATCTCCTATATCAAAGCTAATATTTCAAACTCTAAAGTTGAAAAATTCAAGTATCTCATTGAACTATTTTGTATCCAAGGAAATTAGATTTCTAATTATTGATTCTCAAATGTGCACAAATTAGAAACACCTGGGTATTCAGAGGCCCCAATCCAGACCCAATGAATCTTACTATCTAAAACTGGGGCCCAAAATAATGTCTTTAAAAAAAAATTAAGTTCTTCAGTTGATTCTGACAATAATACAACAGTGACTTTAAAAGTTCTTATTTGTCTATTTCACAGTACTGTCTTGAAAGGAATAAGCAAAAATTTGAAGGCATTTATTCCTTAGTACTGGTGTTACTTTTCCAAAGCAGATTTTAAAAAATTCTGGTACACAAATTTCAAAAAGCACTTACCTGAAGATTAAATGAAGGTACCATTGAGGCAATCCAAGCACAGGCTGGAAAAGAATTTCCAGACACAGAGCATTTCAGAAGGGAGTGAGTTTATTAAGAACAAAGAGCAGAGATAGCGTGGGCACCGTGAGCGCGGTGGGCTGATCTCCCAGCAGACTATGGAGAGTCAACAGTTTCCGTGAGCCAACAGCCCGTTTGCATGGGCTCGAGATACAGAGAATTCCTGCGGGCAGGCTGTCATTAGGGGATTGGCTGGGGCGCTACAGGTGTTTACTGGAGGGGGCATCTTTGCCTAATGTGGAGTCAGGAAGCTTGTTAGTGATGATCAGGGGGCTTCTGGCAACAGTTACAAAGGGGCTCGATTATCTTTGGAGATGACCCTGGTTCTGGGTCCTGCTTCAGTGGCCTTGCTGCAAGGCTTGCACCTGTAGCCTTGGGGCACGACTCAACAGTACAGAAACTTTATTTTTCAAATACCATTAACCATTTTATAAATAATATATTCCTCACAACAACCATGCATATATTAGATGGGAAAATAGGCTATAGAAGAGTAAATTTGCCGTGCGTCACAAAGTTAAGAAATCAAAGAGCTAGAATCTGAATCAAGAGTTTGCTTTCAAAATTCTTATAATATTGATAATTACATTATTTTCTTCAAATTTAACTTGTGGTTGGTTAAATGTGACTAGTTAAAATCATAACCAGTCAGCCAATAATGCTTTATAAAATGACCCAGCTTCCGCAATTTGTGGCAGTATAAACTACAGCCCATAAATTAAGAATACAGAAAAGAGAATAGGTATTTTTATTGTTGCTGCTCAGTCACTGGATCGTGTCTGACCCTTTGTGGACCCTTGGACTGCAGTATACCAGGCTCCTCCATCCTCCACTATCTCCCGGAATTTACTCAAAATTCATGCCTGTTAAAAGCTGGTGGTGTTACTGTTCCCATTACACAAATTTATTGATTCTAATATTTCACCATTATTCTGCTGAAGTTTTTTAAAAGAAATATATTATTATAGGTAAAGCCCGTTCCTTCTCCCTTATTCTCAGAGGTAAGTACTACTCTGAGTTTGGTATTTATGAATGTTTTTACATCTTTGCATTCATAAATTATATATGATATTGCTTTATTTATTCTAAAATACATATATATATATGTATATTCTAAATCTTGCTTTTAAACTCAACATTACATTTCTGATTATCATTGTTGATACATATAGCTCCAGTTCATTTAAAATGGTATACAGCATTTCACTGTATTTCTATTCTCCTTTTTTGATGCTATTATCAATTTTTGCTATTATAAATGGTATTGCAAAGAACAGTGCTATATATGTCTCTTTCTGCACATATGCAAGAGCTGTTTGCAAGAGTTTTTCCTTGAACCTGGGAGAACTGCAGGATTGTAAACACTTAGGATTTTTTCAAAAACAAATCTGGTCGAAGAAGAGGTAATAGAGATGTAATTATGCTTGAGTGAGGCTTAGACTCCCCAGTACTAGCTTATTATGCTAATTTAGTGACCTAAAATCATTAACAGAACTGTCCCAAAGAGTGTTTTGATATTCAGTTTATAAGAAATTATAATGATCTATAAAGCTTAGGTCTTTTGTAGAAATTAGCCTGTAAATCAATTTCAAAGACACATATAGTCTTGAAATACACACAGTGAGACAGTAGCTGACTTTACTCCCCAGTGTAAAGCTAGACTCATGGATTCCAGGACTTCACTGCAGTGTGAGAGCGGTGGCTAAGTGAGGCTTCTTACTGGGCAGTTAGTTACGGGAACAGACATAGAGTTAATGAGCAATATTCTTTCCTGATACAGATATCTGTCTTTACGTGGCTTAAGACCAAGTATTTAATCATGATTTACACTTAGAGATGACAGAGCTGATTTATAAAGTTATGTTTTCTGAATAATAAAAAGCCTTAATGTCAGAAGAAAACAACTTATTATTACAGCTTTAATTTTATGATTTTAATTTCATTTTTTGAGGCAAGCTAAACATTTACCATGGAATTTATGAGAGGAGAAAACAAAGGAGTTAATGATTTTTTTGCCTAACTTTTGGAAGTAAAAACTTACCATACTATTCCTTGGGCTCCTGAACCTATAGGTTTTAAATTCTGATACCGTTTCAGGACTGTGAATGTAGAATCTCCAATCTCTACACTATAGAAATTGCTGTCACGCTTGCTTCTGCTCATGGTGGCAAGCAATTACTTTAATGGCTTCATCCAAAAATTCACCACAAAGCTGCAAAATGGAACAAAATGTGATGTTAACAAAATGAATTTGCTTAATCTTAAAATTCAAGTCATTACTCTGTTCACAGATTGCTAGATCATGTTAAAAGAGCTGCTTCATTACAAATCAGAGTTAGAAAGAAAAAATACCACAGAGCCTTGTTAGCATCTGTTACATTTAAGAAATAACTGACAGTTTAAAAAAGACAAAAACAAAAAAAGCAAGTATTATAACTAAACATGCTTTTAAGGTCACTTACAGTTTAAAAATTTAAACTAGTCCTTTTCATGTGTTGATTACAGACAAAATTATAACTTGATTTTTGTAACTGATAAACTTTCATTTGAAAACAATCCACCATCTCACTAAGCATATGTGGAAGGAACAACACATGGACAGGCTGGTTGCCACACACCACTCCCTCCAAACAAGCTAACAGACGCGGGGCAGCCCTGGCTGCCGTTGCAGCAGCTCCCGAGCACAACCCGCAACAGCGACATCCGGGTGTGCTGTCTATGCTTACGCTGTAACGGCTGAAAACTGAGAATTAGGACAGAAAATATAAGATTAAAAAAGGAGATAAGGTAAAATTATTTTAAAAATAAGAAAATATAAGTGAAGAAGCATTTAGTATACTGAGATGTGAAACCAAACAGTACTGTTTTAAATTGCTTGGGTCACCTAACGCATAACCTAAGTTCTGACCACAGTCTTTTTTTTTTTTAACCATTTGTCTGATTAAAGCCAAAGCAGTCTTTCTCTACCCATCTGAGTACTGGTTACTGACACACCTTATCATCTATCCTTACCAGACAAAACCAGCCTCTTCTAAGATGCATGCAGGGATGTCCCTGGTGGTCCAATGGTTGAGACTGTGCTTTCAAGGCAGGGGTGCAGGTTTGATCCCTGGCCAGGGAACTAGGATCCTACATGGCATGAACCGCGGCCAAAAGATAAAACAAGATAAAATGAGCCTAAAAATGCATGCCATACGGTTCCAATCTACTTTCTGTCCCGGATAGCCTGAGAGACCAATGAACTCTAAACAACCTTTGATGTGCATGGTCTTAAGAGAATGCTAACAGCAGAAACAACAAACAACCAAATTCTGATAAGACTTACAATCGAAAGATTTAATGTGAAGTGTATTAAATGCTTACTAGGAACTGTACAAAAAAGATCTTCATGACCTGAATAATCACGATGGTGTGATCACTCATCTAGAGCCAGACATCCTGGAATGTGAAGTCAAGTGGGCCTTAGAAAGCATCACTA
>SJYF01000205.1:2308185-2324268 GCA_006410515.1 Procapra przewalskii | reverse complement strand
CTGTCTATCTGGCTGGAGTGTGATGGTGACTGGAAGTTTTCTGTCTCTCTAGGCTATCCCATTCCTAATTCTTGGCTAAAGAAGACAGACTTTTCTTGAGGCCTTTGTGCCAAACCCTTCTGGTTGCCAGCTTCTCCAGACCCACACAGGAACATATGAGGTGATACAGTGCTTTCAGTCGTATCATTATTTGGGCTCTGAGGTACTAAACTCATCCACCTTTCCCTCTTCACTTTCCAGAGTCTTATGTCTGTTTTACTCGTAATGTCCACGGCTTTTACGTGCACTCAGCAGGAGGGAGAGAGCAGCGTGTGCCCCGCCTTTCTGGAAGAAGTCTACACTGCATCACTTTTAAGCTTGCTTTTATATTTTCTTCAGGGTTAGGGCTGGATAGGGAGATAGGTGTGTTTATGTGAAAAATCAGATCTTTGACTCAAAATAAGTGTTCCTATTTTACTTTATTCTCAACAAATAATAGTTAACTTTATTAAATTCACAAAATATTTAGGATTGGCTTTCTAACAGAAACTAACAAAGAACCCAAAGCTTGTATACTGGCTGACTCACAGCAGTCAGGAGAGAACTGATCATAGAGAAATGAAGTGGGGAATTCACAAAAATACTGGATTAAGCCATGAAACCGGGAGTTCCTGACAAGTCTGTGGAAATCTGTAACATTTCCTATGGTCTTGTTTATTCTCTGCATACTTTACTCTCAGAGGTAAGTATGTTAAAGTCTCCCGGCAGGATTTATCAATAAAAAAAGACCCTTTCTATTCTGTTTAATGTTTCTGCCACATCATATATTACCATTACACGTGGTTTCTTTTACAATTTCCTAATCTATTTTTTAAAGTTCATGAATTTGTTTTTTAACTTTTAATCTTTCTGCATCACTTTGTTTTAGATGATTTTCTTTTAGAAAGTATCAACTTAGATTTCATTTTCTGCTTCTGTTTGGGTTTCAGCAGGAAAAGAAGAATGAGAGACATCATACCACACATCATGATCATATCACAATCTTACCTAGAATTCCTCAACTCCTACAGCATTTACCTTTGTCTTAGCAATCATAACTGCAAGATTTTGGCAAACTTATATATATATTATCTGTCCATAAACTACAGGCACTTGGAGGACAGAAAAAAATCTTTACTACTTTTTGAAAAGCTTCCCAAAGTACTTATACACTGCCGTACTTATAAAAGATATCCAACAAATGTATTTTGAATTAAATCAATCAGGAAGATCAGTCTCTGCATCAAGCACTGTGTGGCTAGAGAATACATCAACAATGAAACCCTAGTAAGCAGGCTGCCAGTTTAGGAATGCATGTTCAGAATGACTACCAACAAGATGTGCAATCAGTTTCAGTAGAGAGGCCTGATGTGAAGCCTCCCAAAGCAGGAACGAGCAGAACTGCTCTGGTTAAGTCAGGATGAAAAGCTAGGGACCAGTGGGAATCAGCAGCAGATGGCCAACCTGGCAACATCTTACACAGGGGAGCTCTTTAGGAATACAGACAACAGGGAGCTAGTCATAAATAGTTCCAAAATCTGCAAACTCAAAAGGAGCTCACAAAATATGTGCAGCTTTAAAATGTACATAGAGAAGCAAATCTGTTACCCTAAACTTCCTAGGCTTCACCTGCACCATATTTACTTACAATAATTTTAAGAGATGACCAACTATAGCTGTTTCCAAATTATTTATGGAAACTGAGGAAATCCATTTAATAGAGTCAAAATAGCATATGATCTTTATTTATTCTGATATTGCTCTATTTTACCAAATATTGACTTTGCATTCCTTAAATGCATCCTAAATGGGGGAAGGACTGGGGATATACCAGAAATGTGCTATGTTCAAAGGGTAATCCATCGAGGTAGAATTTAACTACTACAAATCCACATATCAAATAACTTGGGTTTTTAATTAATACATTTACAGCACAAATTTTCCATTTATTTTTCTGTATGGTACTACCCTCTTTTCTCTGCCTCCTTCACTCTGGCTTTCTATCCTCAAACGCCTTCTCTTGAAGATAGCAGAGCAAAAAAATCACCCAAGTTTCAGAGTTCGCCTTAACTTTCCGGCAAGTTAAGACTACTGTCAACTGAACCTTTCACTTCAGGTCAAGTTGGTTAATTATTTTGGGAACTGGGCCAAGTGCCCACCATCTCACAGAAAAGGGTAAGATAAAATTCATTATGGTTCTCATTCCTCATTAAAAAAAATAATGCCCAACCAAATATTCATCATCATCCCTTAAAAAAAATAATGCCCAACCAAATGTCCATCACCATCCCCACAGGCGTTCTATGCCTCTCTGACCTTGACCAAGACCTCTCCTCTCCTCAGTGCTCCCACACCACTCACTGCATGGAGCCGCTGTAACTGCAGCTCCAAATTCTCCTATAATCTTATTTATTTATTTGATTTTTTTGCTTTAAACAGGAGAAGGGCATGGCAACCCACTCCAGTATGCCTGCCTGGAGAAGTCCATGGACAGAGGAGCCTGGTGGGCTACCGTCCACGGAATCGCAAAGGATGGGACACAATTGGGCAACTAACACACTTGCTTTAAATGATATCTTGTCTTCCAAAGCACCTCCTACGCTGTTCTCTCAGATGGTGGAATAGGTAGGTATCTTTCTTCCTCCCCACTGCCACCTAAGCTTTCTGCCCTTAGTGGCGGCCCTTCGTATCTGCAAATACAGAACTCCTGGATCCAGAGGGCTGACTGCTCTATGCCTTCTTATATAAGGGACTTGAGCACCCACAGATGTTGGTATCCAGAGAGAGACCTAGAACTATTTTTATATTTTGTTACCAATGCTGCTATTATGTTTTAACTCAGATCCACAGTTAGATTACCTAGAGAAAAAAATATGTCCATTGTCCAATATTACCCATTATATGGATATAAGAGTTCAATTCCTTTAAAAGAATAGTTCTTGAAGCAACTCTAAAAATAAAAATTAACAAAGCTGACTTCTGCTTCCGGCATGGTGGAGTACTAGGATCAGATTTACCCTCTTTCAGTACGGAGGAAGAGGAGAAAATGTGATACTGTTATCAGACATGAGGTAACAGAGAAACCAGGCCTCCAACCCCTGGGGGGGGAGAAAAGGGAAACTAATAAACTGTCCCGTAATTCCCCTCCTCTTCTGCCTGGGGCCCTTTCCAGACCACCGTGCAGAAACAGCCACAGTGAATGGAGCACAGCAGCCTCGCAGAGTTGAGAAGCCGGAGAAGGAAAGAGAAAGTGGCTGAAATCTTGAGGCCGGAGTAGAGAGGAGAGAGCCACTCAGAGGAAAAGGAGCTCCAGAAATCAGCAGAGGAGACCTCTCTTCTGTCCTTAGCCAGATACTAATTTACACACGCATGAGGCAAAACTCCTAAGCTGGCAAAGGACAACTGCCAGGGAGCTATAGATGCATCCGTTTTCAAAACTTTTTCAGAAACAAGCACAAAATTTACCACCAACGTTCCCTCCAAAACTATGCAAGCCAGAAACTACAGGAGACTATAACTTTAAACTGCTGAAAAGATAAAAATGTTAAATCCAGAAATGCGTATCATTCGTCTTTTTCATTCTTTCTCTCACAGATGTACAAGTTTTTTCCAGAGTCTAAGAAATCTGTGAATCCACAGCAGATTATACTGCTTTTGCTTTTGTATAATAGTTCATTTTTTGTTAAAAAGTTAACTTACATTAACCTGCAACTGGTTTTATTATCTTCTAAGTGAACTGATAAAGTTCTTTAAGTTCTTTAAAGTTTTACAGTTCTTAATTTTTTAGTTATTAATAGGTAAATTTTGATTGCTATAGCACACAAAAAGAAAATCTGTTTGACAGCCTCAATAATTTTCATGTAAAGATATTCTGAGACTAAAAAGTTTGAAAGTAACTGCTTTAGGCATGGGCTTGCCAGTGATAAAGAACCTACTAGTCAATGCGGAACCAGAGATCAAATTGCCAACATCTGCTGGATCATGGAAAAAGCAAGAGAGTTCCAGAAAAACATCTATTTCTGCTTTACTGACTATGCCAAAGCCTTTGGCTGTGTGGGTCACAATAAACTGTGGAAAATTCTGAAAGGGATGGGAATACCAGACCACCTGACCTGCCTCGAGAAACCTATATGCAGGTCAGGAAGCAACAGTGAAAACTGGACATGGAACAACAGACTGGTTCCAAATAGGAAAAGGAGTACATCAAAGCTGTATATTGTCACCCTGCTTATTTAACTTATATGCAGAGTTACATCATGAGAAACACTGGGCTGGAGGAAGCACAAGCTGGAATCAAGATTGCTGGGAGAAATATCAATCACCTCAGATATGCAGATGACATCACCCTTATGGCAGAAAGTGAAGAGGAACTAAAAAGCCTCTTGATAAAAGTGAAAGAGGAGAGTGAAAAAGTTGGCTTACAGCTCAACATTCAGAAAACGAAGATCATGGCATCTGGTCCCATCACTTCATGGGAAATAGAAGGGGAGACAATGGCAACAGAGGCTGACTTTATTTTGGGGGGCTCCAAAATCACTGCAGATGGTGACTGCAGCCATGAAATTAGAAGATGCTTGCTCCTTGGAAGAAAAGTTATGACCAACCTAGACAGCATATTAAAAAGTGGAGACATTACTTTGCCAACAAAGGTCCATCTAGTCAAAGCTATGGTTTTTCCAGTAGTCATGTATGGATGTGAGAGTTGGACTATAAAGAAAGCTGAGTGCTGAAGAATTGATGCTTTCAAACTGTGATGTTGGAGAAGACTCTTGAGAGTCCCCTGGACTGCAAGGAGATCCAACTAGACCATCCTACAGGTGATGAGTCCTGGGTGTTCACTGGAAGGACTGATGCTGAAGTTGAAATTCCAATAGTTTGGCCACTTGATGCAAAGAGCTGACTCATTTGAAAAGACTCTGATATTGGGAAAGATTGAGGGCAGGAGGAGAAGGGGACAACAGGGAATGAGATGGTTGGATGGCATCACCAACTCAATGGACATGGGTTTGAGTGGACTCCGGGAATTGGTGATGGACAGGGAGGCCTGGCGTGCTGCGGTTCACGGGGTCACAAAGAGTTGGAGACGACTGAGCAACTGAACCAAACTGAGCTGTCAACGCGGAGACGTAAGAGATGCTGGCTTGATCCCTGGGTCGGGAAGATCCCCTGGAAGAGGGCATGGCAACCCACTCCAGTATTCCTGCTTGGACAATTGCATGAACACAAGAGCCTGGAGGCTTATGGCCCACTGGCTCACAGAGGGGCAGACACGACTGAAGAGACCTTAGTACAAAGTAGCAGACTTCAGGTGCGTGGCTTCAGCTAATTAGTTTTCTGTTGTGATGCCACTGAGCTCCTGGGAAAGATGTTCACTACAAACTGAATTTCTCTAATAAATATACAGTTTTGTTTTGTCAGTCTAGGTAATGCATTATCTTGGAAAAGAATGTGTCCATTTCATCTGCTTTAATTATTAGCAGAAAATTGTTTACAGTATTCCCTTAATCCAGGATATATTATGATATCCTTCTTTTACTCTAGATATTGATAATCTGTGGCTTCTCTCCTTTTATAGTCATCAGTTTGATTAAAGGTAACAATTTTACTCATTTTCCCCCCAAAATATTAACTGTATCCATTTCAGCTCTCCCAGTACTTGAGACATTTGGG
The DNA here is from genome assembly GCA_006410515.1 of Procapra przewalskii. Classification (NCBI taxonomy): domain Eukaryota; kingdom Metazoa; phylum Chordata; class Mammalia; order Artiodactyla; family Bovidae; genus Procapra; species Procapra przewalskii. Next base: position 2,318,580 of record SJYF01000205.1, on the reverse strand, counting down.
TTTTGGTGATGACAATGGTGGTGTGATCAAATACATAAACGTTTAAAAGATTTGCAGGTCTAACTCAACCAGTTTTTTTCCAAATTACCAATGCATAGGCAAACGATTTTTTTAAATTCAAGACACACCAATGGGTTTTAATAGAGCAAGAAAATTTTGTTTAAATGGTTCCAGATTTCACACTGCAATTAAACTGCTAAATTTTGGCACAATAAAGAAGAGGAAGGTCTAAACTATCTGTGTGATGGAACGAGAAGCACACACAGCACTTCTTTTGTCAACTGAAAAGTAACTGTTGTCTGGAAAGAAAAAAAAAGCAATGCAACTTTTTGAGTTGTGAGCCATTTTTTCATAAAACACTTGAAAGAATGGACAAACTCTCACTTGGACTAGAGTATCCAGAAGACGTGTTCTCCAAAATGACAGTCAGCTCAGCACTTCAAGGAGGACGAGCGACAGTGCCCACTCCCAACGACCAGCTCCTAACCCTCAACTCGAAACGAGCGTGGAAAAGCCCCATCTGTCCCTGGGAGTCTTGGCAGCTTCCCAAGATTATTCTGGTAAGACAGGTAGTGAGAGTAACAACTGACTTTTTAATTTTATAGAATGTGGCAGCTCAAGCTTTTTGCTTTCAGGATCCCTTAAGCCCTCTAAAATGATTGAAAATACCAAAGAATTTTTATTTATGTGGATTATACCTATCAATATTTACCATATTAGACATTAAAGTTGAACATTTAAATTTTTAAAACCTATTTAAAAATAAAAATAAACTTACTGCATGCTAATATAACTGCCGCTTGGACAGAAAGTGACCATTTTCTGAATCTAGTGAGAAGCGTCCCACTGTGCCACAGGTTTTCAAATCCTTTTCCTGTGGTTTAACTTCAGACAGCTGGAGTCTCTTATGTGGTTCTGCACTCACTCTGCTGCCACATCACAGGTCAGGCCATATGGCCACTAAAAAGCTCTTGAGAACAAGCATGAAAAAGGCAAAGAACATCTTAGTATTACTGTGAAAACTGCTGAATTTCATGGAGTTCTGGCAATTCCTTCCTATGTTTTCTACTGTTAGAGATGATACTAAAACTTAGCAAACTAAAGCACAGAAACCAATGCTGTAAATCTCTTCTTTTATAAAAATCCTTACCTTACTAGGACACATTTCTTTAAAGCAAAATATATTTTTTAGACTTTAATCCCTAACCAAATCAAAGCAATTATCACTACTCTAGTTCCCAATTAATATAAACTAATACGACTTTTAGATCTCTCATGATATATACATGTGAGTCCATGTATATAAATATATATAATTTCTCAGACATCCATGGAATATATGAAAATAAATATACCAAAACATTATTAGCAAGATTATGGATAGTTTTTATCTTTTTATCTTTCTTTTCCCCTCAATTTTCTGTATGCATTTGATTTTTTTTTAAATGGGAAAATGCTTCTCACTACTCTCTTCCTCTCTTTGGCACTGGATAATCTTCTTTCAAAAAGAGTGTGCCCTGACCTTAGGAAACCAGCAGGGCTTAATAACTATAAGGAGGGAAAGAATAAGAAGAAAATTTCACCAGGAAATAAGATGCAGTATACCCTGCATCAACATATCAAAGGACTAGAATCTAGAATTCTGATCCAAAAACCTAGGATTTCCAGTAAAATATGTTCTTCTCATAAAATAAAACATCTTATATAGTGTCAGCAAGAACTATGTACACCAATATACTTATTATAAATATTTAGCTCTGTAGTTTATGAAGTATTCTCACTTACTCTCTACTCTCCTTTGATCTTATATCATCATAGAATACAGCACTTTAAATTCATACTCTAAACAGATTTAATAAACTTTCTAAAGAAGAGACCTCAGTGTTTCTGAAGATTATCACTGTTCAATGTTTGTGTCTTGGCCAAAAGTAATTTCAGTAAAGGGCCAATAACTCAGAGCAATGAAATACAAGGCTCTATCTTCTTCTGGTTAGAAATCTCAAAACTACATTACTTATACCACTGGTTTGCACTGCCGCACCCACTATGCCATAATTAACATGAAGAGAAGGGAGAACGTGGTGTTGCATCACAAACAACTCTTACTTAACCAGCAGAGGAGAAGCAGCACGAAGCCCTGACTAAAACTCAGACTCTAAGGCAGACTGTCTGGATTCAGATTCCGGCCCCAGCATCCTGGGGAGTTAATTTTATCTGCCTCCATTTCCCCATCTGTAAAATGAAGGAGTGCTGAGTCACTCAGTTATGTCTGACTCTTTGCGACCCATGGACTGTAGCCTGCCAGGCTCCTCTGTCCATGTGATTTTCACAGAATCATAAATAATCTATACCTACAAGGTTGTTAAAAGGATTAAATGAGTGTTAATATTTGTAACATGCTGGCACAGTAAATATTTTTAAAAGAAAACGTAACAAAGCCCAGAAGTTAAAGTTCAAACACTTTAAAATATAAATGATGAAATAATTATAGAAATGCAGAAAAGCCAAATCAGATCATTTAGAATACTGTATACTCAACTTCGTAGCTTCTTAAAATGGTATAGTAATGCTGTGTTCAATTTTCTCAATATAGCAGGAATTCAAACTGCTGAAGTAGAAATCACTTTGAGGGACTTCACAGAAATGTGGCTTTATGTAAAAAAATGTCTTTATGTCCACATAAACTGAACAGAAAAATGTTCTGTATTTGAAAGAAGTCAAGATTACACTGAATACCAGCATGGACAGGAGAAACCTCAATTGTCCTGCAGACTACCAAAGAAAGCAAAAAGGACGATCCTGTGTGGCAAATTTGTTCAAAATGTGACTGCAAGACATGAACAATTACATAAAATTCAGACTGAAACTAATTTTCTACAGAAATGAAGTGCTCCAGATTGAGGCAGAGCACGTACACGTTGAGACACAGACAGCTTCCACTGGCAGGAAGTACTCAGTGACCAGCCAGGTCAGGTCAGAACGGCAGAGCAGTCACTGTAAGAAATTCCCCCGACCAAATCTGAGACAGTTTGAACATCAATAATAATAATAATAATGACACCCAAAGCAAGCAGAAAAAAAATAAGAATTAAAGCAAACATCAACAAAACTGAAGACAGGAAAACAGAGGGAAAAAACACCAAAGCTGTTTTTTGAAAATACAAATAAAATTAATAAATGTATAGCTAGGTTAAGAAAAAAGAGAGAAAACACAAATTACCAACAAAAAGAGGGATCATCACTATTAACTGCAAGTACATCAAAAGGATAGATGATAAAGGAGATGAAATAAATCAAATCTGTGAAAAGACATAATCTACCAAAATTCACACAAAGAGAAACAGATAATCTGAATAGGCCTGTATCTACTGAAGAAACTGAATCAACAGTTATTAACCTTCAGCTGAAAGTGCCAAGTACAAATGGTTTCACTGGTGAATTCACCAAACATACAAGGAACAAAAAAATAAAGATAAATTCTCTAGACTCTCTACCAGAAAACAAAAGCGGAGGAAATATTACCAGACTCATTCTATGAGTGCTGCGTTACTCTAATACCAAAATCAAACACATCACAAGAAACTACAGGACAGTATCTCCTTTGAACACAGATGCAAAAATTCAAATCAAAATATCTGGTTAAATTCAACAATGTATAAAAAGACTTCTAAACCACAATTAAGGGGTATATTCCAGAGAATCAAGGATGGTTCTAAAATTTATAAATGTAACCCACCACATCAAAAGAATGAAGAAGAAAAATCATATAATCATACCAACAGAAGAAAAAGCATTTGACAAAATCTAATGCTGCACTCAATAAGCCAACAAATTTGGAAAACTCAGCAGTGGCCACAGGACTGGAAAACGTCAGTTTTCATTCCAATCCCAAAGAAAGCCAATGCCCAAGAATGCTCAAACTACCCCACAATTGCACTCATCTCACACGCTAGTAAAGTAATGCTCAAAATTCTCCAAGCCAGGCTTCAGCAATACATGAACCGTGAACTTCCAGAAGTTCAAGCTGGTTTTACAAAAGGCAGAGGAACCAGAGATCTAATTGCCAACATCCGCTGGATCATGGAAAAAGCAAGAGTTCCAGAAAAACATCTATTTCTGCTGTATTGACTATGCCAAAGCCTTTGACTGTGTGGATCTCAATAAAATGTGGAAAATTCTTCAAGAGATGGGAATACCAGACCACCTGACCCGCCTCTTGAGAAATCTGTATGCAGGTCAGGAAGCAACAGTTAGAACTGGACATGGAACAGACTGGTTCCAAATAGGAAAAGGAGGACGTCAAGGCTGTATATTGTCACCCTGCTTATTTAACTTCTATGCAGAGTACATAATGAGAAACGCTGGACTGGAAGAAACACAAGCTGGAATCAAGATTGCTGGGAGAAATATCAATCACCTCAGATATGCAGATGATATCACCCTTATGGCAGAAAGTGAAGAGGAACTAAAAAGCCTCTTGATGAAAAGCAAAGAGAGTGAAAAAATTGGCTTAAAGCTCAACATTGAGAAAACGAAGATCATGGCATCTGGTCCCATCACTTCATGGCAAATAGATGGGGAGACACTGGAAACAGTGTCAGACTTTATTTTGGGGGGCTCCAAAATCATCGCAGATGGTGACTGCAGCCATGAAATTAGAAGACACTCCTTGGAAGAAAAGTTATGACCAACCTCGATAGTATATTCAAAAGCAGAGACATTACTTTGCCAATTAAGGTCCGTCTAGTCAAGGCTATGGTTTTTCCAGTAGTCATGTATGGATGTGCAAGCTGGACTGTGAAGAAAGCTGAGCATCGAAGAATTGATGCTTTTGAACTGTGGTGCTGGAGAAGACTCTTGAGAGTCCCTTGGACTGCAAGGAGATCCAACCAGTCCATTCTGAAAGAGAGCAACCCTGGGATTTCTTTGGAAGGAATGATGCTAAAGCTGAAACTCCAATACTTTGGCCACCTCCTGGGAAGAGTTGACTCATTGGAAAGACTCTGATGCTGGGAGGGATTGGGGGCAGGAGGAGAAGGGGACGACCGAGGATGAGATGGCTGGATGGCATCATTGACTCAATGGACGCACGTCTGAGTGAACTCTGGGAGTTGGTGATGGACAGGGAGGCCTGGCGTGCTGCGATTCCTGGGGTCACAAAGAGTTGGACACGGATGAGCGACTGAACTAAACTGACTGAATACCTATTCATGGGCTTCCCTGGTGGCTCAGATGGTAAAGAGTCTGCCTGCAGTGCAGGAGACCCAGGTTCGATCCCTGGGTCAGGAAGATCCCCCAAAGAAGGAAATGGCAACCCATTCCAGTATTCTTTCCTGGAAAATCCCATGGATGGAGGAGCCTGGCAGGCTACAGTCCATGGAGTCAGAGAGTCAGACATGACTGAGCGACTTCACCAATCCCTATTCATGATTAAAAAATTTTAAAAACTCAGAAAACTAGAAATAGAATTTGAGAATAGGAATTCCTCAGTCTGATAAAGAACATCTTAAAAAAAAAAGTCTACAGTTAACATTATACTTAAAGGTAAAACACTAGATCTTTTTAAAATTTAATCGCTCATTCATGTCGGACTCTTTGTGACCCCATGGACCCTGCCAGGCTCCTCTGTCCACGGGGATTCTCCAGGAAAGAATACTGGAGTGGGCTGCCATGCCCTCCTCCAGGGTATCTTCCCAACCCCAAGATCGAACCCAGGTCTCCCCCATGGTGCATTCTTTACTGTTTGAGCCACCAAGGAAGCCCATAAATACTGGAGCACTCCATTCTCCTGGGGATCCCCCCAACTCAGGAATCAAATTGGGGTCTCCTGTATTGGAGGCAGAGTCTTTACCAGCTAAGCTCCAAGGGAAGCCAAAAAAACTGGATACTTTCCAAGTTCAGAGACAAGGCAATAAACATGTCTTCCTACCACTTCTATTCACTATCATACCGGAAGCCCTAGCCATTGCAGTAAGACAACAAAAGAAATTACAGAGTACAGAGATTGTTAAAAGAAGAAAACTGCTTTGTTTGCAAATGAGATGATTTATAAATTCCCACCAAATGGACCAAAAAAGACAAAACCCTCCTAGTTGATACACTTGTTTCTATTTGGGTATAAATCAATAATTTTGATACTGCTATACACATATACATACTGGAATTGAACAGCCAAGTAAATGGATGGTATATCGCAGGAGGCAGGTTTATCACTGTTGGAGGAAATTTATGACCAGTAAGGGCAGGATGCCAGAATGATTCATGTGGTAATGGATTAAAATGGAAGACAGTCAGAACTCATATTAACTTTACTACTGACATAGATGGTTACACAAAGAAATATTTATAGATATGTATATGGACACACTTATACACGTGTGTTAATATATACACATTCATTTTTTTACTGTCTGCTGAGAGTGCCTAAAAGAAACCAAATCCCAGGAGCAACAAGCACATTTAGCACCAAGATTTTATTATCTTTATTGCAGCACATTTAGTACCCAGATCTTATAATCTTTACTGAAGAATTAGCACATTCTCCAATAAACTGAAAGAGGACTCCCTGAAGAAATAGCTGATTCTAGGTCTAGGACAGAAAATACACAAGATGAGCTGGGAGCATCTTGTAGTGCCAAAAAGTAAAGATAGCCTCAAAAACAGAATCACCCACTTTGACAGAGGTGAGTGAGAGGGCACAGTAGCCAACTGAAAGATCTCTTAATAACCAAAGTTAGAAAAATCTAAACAAGTTAGTTTAAATACCTATAAATCTATACTGAGATTAATGACTGAATAAATTAACAAACGGGCGAAGAGACAAATCTCTTGTGCAGAAGGCTTCTAAATAACTAATGGACTCTACTCTCAAGGAGAAAGGGTGTAACTCCTCATTCTTCAAGGCTACGCACAGTGACTTCTTCCCAACAGCATACACAACCAGGAAAGGAGTGAGTGGAAGATCTGAGAAACGTTACCTCAACCAGACAATCAAGGCCAACAGCAAGTCGTAAATTATGCTCATGGAATTTTCCCTTGATACTATGGATGAAAATGGCACTTAACCTCTGTGACCTTCCTCCCTAAAACTCATGTGTGCTGGGCTTAGTCGCTCAGTCGTGTCTGACTCTTTGCAACATGGGCTGTAGCCTGCCAGGCTCCTCTGTCCGTGGGGATTCTCCAGGCAAGAATACTGGAGTGGGCTGCCATTGCCTTCAGGGGATCTTTCCAACCCAGGAATCAAATCCAGGTCTCCCGCATTGCAGGCGGATTCTTTATCTTCTGAGCCACCAGAGAAGCTAAAACCTATAACTCTAGTTTAAAAATAAGAAAAACACAAAATTCCAATAAAGGGATATCCTACAAAACATCTCAAAACTATCAAGGTCATCAAAAAATTCAAGAAATGTCTGAGAAACTCAAAGCCAAGAAGATCCTAAGAAGACATGACAACTAAACGTTAACATGGTATCCTGGATGGCATACCCGAAACAGAAAAGGACATTAGATCAAAGGAAAATTGAATAAATAATGGGCTTTCGCTAATACTAATATATCAATATTATTCACTAATTGTAAGAAATGTACCATCATAATGGAGGATATAGGTTACAGGAGAAACTGGGTGCAGGGTTATGCTCTTGTCTTTTTTCTATAAATCTAAAATTCCTTAACAATAAAGCCTAGTAAAAAAAGGAACAGTGACTAAATGACTACAAACCCCATCCCTCCAAACCAAAAACTTCTGTGAACCAAAAGAGAGAGAAATAAAATTATCTGACACCTTTGGAGATGACTAGTCACCAATTTTCAGAGTTGAAAGCTAGCTCAGTGTTTCAGAGTTGAAAGAATTCTCAGAATTAGAGTTGATACATCAAAGGAAAATAAGCATATCGGTCATCTTTTTGGGTAGAATTGTAGTTCAATCTCAGCTGATGTAGGAAGGGCCTTTTTAATGGAGGACAGCTGGCTAATAGATCCAGAAGGATCTTGCATCACTCTGCAAGCCCAAATGAAATAACTGGTTTAGATAAGGTTCATCGATACATGCTAGAAACATCAGGTAAAATGATTCTGGGAAACAATATTTGTAGGGTATCAAAATATCACCTCACTGGTCAATTGCTAATTGCAAAGGTGAAGGAGGAAAGTCAACTTTATAATGAACCTATATAGTGAATATCATCTTAACCAAGTGATCACATTTCAGGTAGACAATCTGATATGACCTGTCTTATGTTATGAATCAATATAATGTACACAGGAACATCTAAGTCAAAAAATCCAAGCCTAATGCAGCCTTTAGACACAAAGGTTAGAGATAAAAGTCAAATACCATAAGAAAACCATCAGACAAATCTAGAATGCCAAGAATATCCTATAAAATAATTGGTCTGATCTCTTCAAGAAGTCAGTATCATGGAGAGAAAAATGGAGGTGGGAACAAGTTAAAAGTGGCTAAAGAAACAAGTTAAAAGTGACTAAGTCAAGTGTAATGCATGAACTTAAAATTCTGGCTCAAGAAAGCCCACTACAAATGGACAGCTTGAATACAGACTAAATATGAAGGCTGCCCTCTTCCAAACAGGACATTTAGAAAGCAATGCGCTTAAGTTTAGGAGATGCTTTAGGGGTCAAACGCAGCCAAAAAAAAGAGTCTCCCTTAGGAGAGAAATAAATATAACAGAATGTTAACAACTGTATCCAAGTGGCAGTATAAAGGTGTTTGCTGTCCTATTCTTCCAATTTCTCTATATGCTTGAACATTCTTAATGGAAGCTGGGGCAAGGGTAGGGGTGGAAGAACAGAGTTATTAAAAAAAAAGAAGAAGAAAAGCTGGTTAAATGACCATTTGTAAACCACAGAGGAGAGTAACAGTAGGCGCTATGGGCAGGTGTGAAAAAGAAACAGATTTTAAGTCAGTCTCCTGACATGGACACCGCATGAACACTAGGAAAGTGAAGAGATGAAAGAGACAGGTCAGGTTAAGAAAGGGTTCCTGTCTTCTGAACTTTCAAGCATCAATCAAAACTCCACCAATAAAGTGACCGAAGACTGAACACCTTCAATATCTCTCATTTTTTCAGAAGAAAAAAAAAGAGGCTACAAATGAGGTTATTTCCCTCTTTAACTGCAACGGTCGATGAGTGATAAAAACTTTTGTAATTCTGGAATTTCAGAGATAAATGACTGCGCTGAAGGATAAGCAGCATGAACGGATCCGTGAAGACCTAAGTTAATTCACGCACATAAACACAGATGAAGGCGGCACACCAAGTCAAAGCCAGCCACACTGCATGCAGCTCGCATGAGCAAGCTTCACAGAATCGAGTTCTCCCTGCAGTCCCTCACCGCATTAGCGGCTTGGTGGCTGTGCTAGTGTATAAGGCTATAAGCACAATCGTTAGGTCCAGCCCAAAGGTCAGTCCCTCCATTTACTGACTTAGACGGCTATCCTGGGGTTTCTCTGTACAACAAATTTCAAAGTTTTCTTCAACATAACTATGCAGATACTTCTCGTTGCCTCCTCCACACTACCTAGGACTCTACAGCCTTATAACTAAGACAATGTCATGCCAAAAGTGTGTCAGTTGCTTTTGTATGTGACTGACGTTTGATTCCTGACAGACATGGAAATGTCGCCTCATCTCCATCTCTCCCAAACCTTGCAACCACCCTTTCCTGACAAGTGTTTCTCCTCTTTTCTAATCTTAACCCTATTTTCCTCTCTCTAATAACTGCTATAATGGATATATGATGAGTATATACCATACATATAAGAATACTGGTGCTCAAACTCTCACCCTGAGACAAAACTAAAATTGCATACAACAGAATTTCAAATAGGGAATATCATGACACAAGCCTTCATTAAGCTATAATTGCTTTCCCTTCTAACAGTGAACTGCTAAGTAACAGATGAGAGTTGGACCATAAATAAGGCTGAGCACCAAAGAACTGATGTTTTAGAACTGTGGTGCTGAAGACTCTGGAGAGTCCCTTGGACTGCAAGGAGATCAAACCAGTCAATCCTAAAGGAAATCAACCCTGAATATTCACTGGAAGGACTGATGCTAACACTGAAGCTCCAATAGTTTGGCCACCCTGATGTGAAGAACTGACTCTTTGGAAAAGACCCTGATGCTGAGAAAGATTGAAGGCAGGAGGAGAAGGGGATGACAGAGGATGAGATGGTTGGATGGCATCACCGACTCAATGGACATGAGTTTGAGTAAGCTCCGGGGGTTGGTGAAGGACAGGGAAGCCTGGCGTGCTGCAGTCCAGAGGGGTCATGAAGAATCAGACACGACTGAGCAACTGAACTGAAGTGCATCACTAGCCAGTCCCTGAATTGGTCATGCTATGATTTCATTAGTAAATGGGACTTTAGCTTTT
>SJYF01000205.1:2275055-2286870 GCA_006410515.1 Procapra przewalskii | reverse complement strand
ATATTTCTGTAGAATCTTTCTCAACTCAGAGAAACAAAGACAACACTCGGAGGGAGTGTCCAGGAGCTGGGGTTTTCCTGAGTATGTTGAATGAAAGGGTGGAGAGCAAGGAAATTGAAAAGTATTCCTGGGACGATGAGGATAAGGACTGTGGGGTGCAGGTTGGGCAAGAGGTACAGTGAGGCAAGGAGTATGGTGAGGCCAGTAGAGGACAGATAGACTGGGGCAAAATTCACCCAAGGAGCGAGGGTTTGCCGTACTTCAGGACTGAGAATGGTTGCCAGTGTACACATGGGCATGCCTGAGGGAGCTGGCCAGAGAGGAATTAGCTGAGGCAACGCAGTTTAAGTTTCTGACACGGAGCAGCCCCTAGGCACGTTCACCTCTGTGAATGGTTGATCTGAAGCAGAGCTAAAAATCACTCGTAAAGTGAGTAGTCAAGGAACTGCTAGTCTTTGTGTTGGACAGGTTGAACTAGATGTCCCAGATCGTCCAGGATGGGCCCAGCTTACACCTGCTTCCCCAGTGTATTTACTAACAGCACTTCCCATACTTTCAAATATGTTCTTTTAAGTTTGAATGATGATTAATTTCAACGGCAGCGGCAGTAGAAGCAGCGGCAGTGGAACAGCAAGGAACACGGCCCAGGAGTGCAGAGGGGATCTGCACGGGGCAAGGCTGGGACCTCAGGGAGGCGCACCTTCCCGCCAGTCTCCAGAGCACCTCCCTGGGGAATCTGCACACGTATGAATTCTTTGACTTGAACTCAAGGACAGAAGGCTTCCCAGGTGGCTCAGTAGTAAAAAAATCCACCTGCCAGTGCAGGAGACACAAGAGACACGGGTTCGATCCCGGGGTCAGGAAAACATCGTGAAGCAGGAAAAGGCATGGAGAAGGAAAGGCCACCCACTCCAGCATTCTTGCCCAGAGAATCCCCAGGGACAGAGGAGCCCGGCTGGCTACAGACCATAAAGTCACAAACAGCTGGACACAGCTGAGTGTGCGTGCACACGCACAGTGACGGGCTCTGCTCCTCCTCATATGACTTTGTTAGCGATAAACTGTCATTTTTTAGAAAATACAGATGCGACATAGACATTGCAGTAAATCATATCAGGGTATTATTAGAGTTCTTCAAAAAGTTTAGAAAACCTGGTTTTGAAAACTGCTGTGACATGGCAAAGCAAATATCTACAGGCTTAGAAATTAAGGTTAAGGATTGTTTTGTTCAATGAAAATGAATACCATTTTCATATGAAGCTACAGATGAACCAATTATTAATGAAGACAATTTTAAAACTTTTTGATTTTTCCTTGTAATTAATGATACAGCAATAAAGCAATAATGCACAAATAGCTGTTTTAAATTACACACAGATCGTGAAGCAGCTTTTCATTTCTTGTTCAACTTTGCACAAGTCACAGAAGGTATCAGAGGAAATATTAAAATGACATGCATAAATTTACATTTAAAACTGTAAGACATAAAACGAAGTTAAATTTTCTTTTAGAAAAAATATTCTTTAATAATCATTTCCAAATGTACTAAAATTTCTATTTTATAATAACTCGTCAGAAATTTATCCTGACATTACCACAGCCTATAAAATACCACAGCACCAACGGCTGTTGCATCCACAGAAAGATCCTTCTCAAAAAATTTATTTTTATTTTTGGCTACGTCACGCAGTTTGCAGGATCTTAGCTCCCCGACTAGGGATTGAACCATGGGCTGTGGAGGTGGAAGTCTAGAATCCTAACCACTAGGTACCAGGGAACGTTCCTCAAATTTAAAATTATAGAAAATTATTTGTTATCTTCACTTGCCAAGGGTGACTGATATCATTTTCAATTATATCAATTGAAAGTTGATTTTTAAAAAGTTGTTTGAACTGTAAATTTTGATTACCTGACAAGTGAATTTGCAGAAAAGTGAGTCAGAAAATTATTATGATCAATCAAGAACCATAATAGCAGAGTATTATATTCATTATAAAAATTATGACACCAAAGGTAATTAATATGAAATAATATCAAATTACAACAGCAAAAATGCAATCTTTTTTTCTGTAATTTGTAGGTTTATGCTGTTACTCAGGGATCATTACTGTTGTGGCGGTGCAGTCGCTAAGTGGTGTCCAGCTCTTTGAGACCCCATGGACTGCAGCACGCAAGGCTCCTCTATCCTCCACTAACCCTTGGAGTTTGCTCAGTCTTCCACTGAGTTGGTGATGCTATGTAATCATCTCATCCTCTGCCACACCCTTCTCCTCTCACCTTCAGTCTTTCCCAGCATCAGGCTCTTTTCCAAGGAGTCAGCTCTTCCCAACAGGTAGCCAACGCATTGTAACTTGAACAACAGTCCTCCCAGGGAACATTCAGGATGGATTTCCTTTAGGATCGACTGGCTTGATGTCCTTGAAGTCCAGGGGACTCTCAGGAGTCTTCTCCAGCATCACAATTTGGTAAGTAGTAAACCACTTTAAAGGGGAAAACTTTGTATTTTAGCACCTTTAATGCCGCGCTTTCCTGGTGGCTCAGTCGATAGGGTCTCTGCCTGGAACGCAGTAGGCCTAGTGGGCTGCAGTCCATGGGGTCGCAAGAGCCGGGCACGACTTAGCAGCTAAACTATCACCACCACCTTTAATGATGCACTTTTTCCTGCTTTTTGAAAAAGGGGCCTCCTGTTCTCATTTTGTACTGGCAATTATATAGTTGGCCCTGCCTTGGGCATTGAATTTACCCAGACTGACTGCACTATATGGCATAGAAACATTTCCAAATACCTCAGGAACATCAGGAAATATGGAAAGGGCAGAAGGAAGGCTTGGCAAAGAAACAGTAGACCTCTCAAAACAGGAGGGCTTGGGCCGTGAGGAATAAGAGCTTGCACTTGTCATGAGGACTGAAAAGGCAGCTGTGTCTTCAGGGAGGTCAGGGGCGGTCAAGGTAAGGCGGTTAAAGAAATGTGCCTATGGAGCCCCTTGGTGGGGGTGGGGGACAGTTGTGGATTGGTCTGTTTCCATTCAGCAAGTTCAGGAGAAGGCGGAGTCAGGGGCAAGGGATTCTTCTCAAGGAGGACGTTGTAAGCGGAGGCTGCCTTCCCCTTCAGGGAGGTTAACTCTTAATTCTGTTAAGATTCGCACAAAGCATTTGCATTATTTGCTTGTGCCAGCCAATATTCCCACAGGAAACAGCCCCACTCAAATGGGGTAGTTAAGGAGAGCTTAATAAGGGCTATCTCCAGAGGAGTGGGAAGGGTTAAAGGGACCACCAGCAGGCGATGCAGTGTCTCGGGGCTGCAACAACCCGGGGGCCTGAAGCACAGCTGGTCTCGAGCTGGCTCCAGCGCCAGCCAGGGCAGTGAGAGGCGAGAGCCGCTTGGCAGGAGCTGTGGTCTGCGGGGACAGGGGCTGTGGTCTGCGCTAGAAGTATACAGACAGCCCTCAACACATAGCAGAGAGGGAATGAGTGCCCTGACTTCTCATCTTCTGCCTCCCGCCATTGCGCATGGCCTCCCATTGGCCAAACAGCCACAAGCAGAAGGCCAGGGAGCCCGCTGAACAGTCTATACAGATGAGTCCCTCCCGCCCTGCTCAAAGCATAGCACAGGTGAGAGGGTGGAGACTGGATCTGCAGGGAGAAGATATTCTGCTCGGGATACGTGTATGTGGCATATGAGTTTGTCATTGTTCTTTAGTCGCTAAAGGAACATCGCTCAGTCGTGTCCGACTCTTTTGCAACCCCATGGAGTCTTCCAGGCTCCTCTGTCCATGGGCTCTCCCAGGCAAGAACACTGGAGTGGGTTGCCATTTCCTTCTCCACGGCATCTTCCCGACCCAGGGACTGAACTCACGTCTCCTGCATTGGCAGGTGGATTCTTTACCACGGAACCACCATGGAAGCCCATCCGTTATATACATTCCATATGTATTACATATGATATCTATCATCTATATAATATCACATCATATTTTATATATTATAATCTTGTCCAAGGATAGAGGGAACTAGAGATCAACACACACACACACACATACACACATATATATAATTAATTACATGTCAATACATACATATTACAGAAGAAACACAGCCAAATTAGAATTTGGGAAGTATAGAAAAATTATAAAAAAAATTATCACTTGCTAATAATTGCTCACATATTTCTGATTCTTTCAAAACTCTGAGAATATAAAGCTAGCCAGAAAGAAGGGTGCTTTCTAATTTTCTTGGCTACACTTCCCCTGGGGCAGGCAGGAGCAACGAAGGACCTGAGATCCCATGCAGAAGAGGAGGCAGCTTCTGGGTGTGTGTGTGTGTGTGTGTGTGTGTGTGTGTGTGTATTTAGGGTGGAGGTACAGGGCAGAGACCTGGGTCAGATACCGGGGTTTTAGGGTGGAGGCTGATAGTGTAATTTCCTTCTTGCTCGGTTTAAATGTATCCACGTTTGGACATGACCTCACTGGCCTGGAGCCAGGTGTGAAAGGTGTGGACTAGCCCACCTTTCCCCGCAAGTACTAAAGGAGGGTGGTGGTGCAGCAGAGAAGACATCTAGAAACTGCGCAGCCTGAGGTGGAAATAGGACATTTCCGTTGTCCCAGGGACTTGATGCCTTTGGTTGGATTTGTCAGGGAACCCATTCATTCTCCAGCTCCTAGTCATTCTCTCCAACCTGATTCTATCCCGCCGCATGCAAAATGCCAGGAATCTCACCTTCCCTCCACACCCTGTGCCCTTCAGATCTTCTCCCTCATCTTTCCTTTCTTTGCTCCCCCAACCAACTGAAGACTCCTAAGGGGGCTCTGATGTCAGGAACAGACAGATCTTGTCATTCCTGGGTCTTGCTCCAAGACACTCTGGTTTTAAGAGATGAATCTTTAAAAGGAAATGTTCCAGTATTTCTAAACAGAGTTCCTCTGTCGGAACTCACGGGATGTACCAGGCAAGAGTTCACATCAAGAAGGTACTGAGGCCCAAGACCCTAGTATTCGATCGAATTCCTCCAGTCTCCGGGGACCCCAGAATATCTCCTTGGCCTGCTTATGAGTTGCTGACCTCTGTACTCCATCATTTCCCCAACGCTTGCCAACGATGGAGGGCCTCGGAGATCACAGAAAACTCACCCTCGCTGAACTTACTAGTTCTTCTACGTTACAGGTAGAAGGGTGAGAAAATGGAACCAGCCAATCCAAATTAATGCTCACTAGAATCCGAGAGACACAGGATTGCTCCGCCCCAAATGCGATACACAGACAAGTATAGAGATGGGCCAGATCACCCTGGGAATGTGCTCCAGGCGGCCGTGCTGCTGTCTCTTCTCCACCCTGATGGGGCATGGAGAACAACTCGCTCCCAATTAAACACAGATTTTGAAGACCTCCAAAATGAGTGTGCTTGTGCGCAAGTATCCTTGCATTTTAGGAATTTTCCATTGGTAGTGAAAACTTCATTGTAATACATTTGCTACCTATCTTCCAGAGAAGGTGGGCTACTTAGAATTGCAAAAATAGGGGCTTATAGAACACTGGGTGGAATAGTAGAGGGGAAAATGGAGGGATGACCGTCCAAAACCGGGACAAGTAAAACAGTGGAATTCACGGCACACGCAAAGAATTTCCTGCTGATGGTTGTACTGCATGACCAAGACGGGTTACAAGAAGATAATACAAACTCAGGTTGTTCTCTAGTTTTCAGAGCTCCAAGAAGAAGCGGAGGCTTATGTAGTGGGCTGTCCACCCCTGTTGGACCCTACAAGGTTTATCAGCAAGTCCTATCTAAAATTCAAGGAACAGATAATCCTCTATTACTCATTTTATGAAACCAGCATAACCTTTATAACTTAGAAGGTCAATAAAGAAAAGAAAATTATAAGCTAAAATCATACAAATGTAAAGTTTCTAGGCAAAATATTAACAGTCTGAACCCAGTGAGACATAAAACGGGTAACTATCACGACCAAGTTCAGCTTATTTCAGGAATACTGATTTAACCTTAGAAAATCGATTAAAATAACTGGCTAAAGTAGCAGAGGAAAGGGAAAATATCATATGATCATCCTAATGGATTCTAAAAAAGTGCTGGATTTTTCAAAACCTTTTCATAGTAAAAATTTTAAGCAAACTAAATAGAAAATAATTTCCTTAGTCATTATTGTGTGTTTACTCACAACAACAAACATCATCCTTAATGGCAAAATGCTGAAAACTTTCCCTCTGAATTCAGAAGTCAAATGATGAAGCCCTGTTCCATTTTCAATCAATATTGTAGCGTTCAGTTCAGTTCAGTTCTTTAGTCGTGTCCGACTCTTTGTGACCCCATGAACCGTAGCACACCAGGCCTCCCTGTCCATCACCAACTCCTGGAGTTCACTCAAACCCATGTCCATTGAGTTGGAGATGCCATCCAACCATCTCATCCTCTGTCATCCCCTTCTCCTCCTGCCCTCAATCTTTCCCAGCATCAGGGTCTTTTCAAATGAGTCAGCTCCTCGCATGAGGTAGCCAAAGTATTGGAGTTCCAGCTTCAACATCAGTCCTTCCAATGAACACCCAGGACTGATCTCCTTTAGGATGGACTGACTGGATATTCTTGCAGTCCAGGGGACTCTCAAGAGTCTTCTCCAACATCACAGTTCAAAAGCATCAATTCTTCGGCACTCAGCTTTCTTTACAGTCCAACTCTCACATCCCTACATGACCACTGGTAAAACCATAGCCTTGACTAGACGGACCTTTGTTGACAAAGTAATGTCTCTGCTTTTGAATATGCTGTCTAGGTTGGTCATAACTTTCCTTCCAAGGAGCAAGCGTCTTTTAATTTCATGGCTGTAATCATCATCTGCAGTGATTTTGGAGCCCAGAAAATTAAAGTCAGCTAGTGTTTCCACTGTTTCCCCATCTATTTGCCATGAAGTGATGGAATAGGATGCCATGATCTTCGTTTTCTGAATGTTTAGCTTTAAGCCAACTTTTTCACTCTCCTCTTTCACTTTCATCAAGAGCCTCTTTAGTTCTTCACTTTCTGCCATAAGGGTGGTGTCATCTGCATATCTGAGGTTACTGATATTTCTCCTGGGATTCTTGATTCCAGCTTGTGTTTCTTCCAGCCCAGCGTTTCTCATGATGTACTCTGCATATAAGTTAAATAAACAGAGTGACAATATACAGCCTTGACATACTCCTTTTCCCATTTGGAAAGTGTGTTCTAATATAATAAAGCAAGATAAGAAGTAAAAGGTAAAATAACTGGAAATGAATAATTCAAACTGTTACTGTTAAGGAACTATAAAATATATATATATGTATATATAGATAATTCAAGAGACTCTACAGATTAATTATTATAATTAATAGACAATTTTGGCAAAGTAATCAACATTTAAAAATTAATTATATTTCTCTGCATGCCAACAACAAACATAATAAAATAAATACTAAATGAGTTAAAAGATACTTTAAATTAGTATAAAAATATGGAGTACACAGATATAAATCTAACAAATTATGCAAGACCTCTATGAAAAAAATTATAAAACTTAACTAAAGGCATTAAAAAAGACCTATAAATATGTGGAGAGATATACTGTGCTTGTGAATTGGAAGACTCTGTTGCAAAGTTGCCAGTTCTCCCTAGATATTTATTGCATAAAGATTTAATGCAGTCATTATCAAATTCTTGAATAGGACTAGAGCCTTGGCTTTGGAAAGAATTCTTCCATTCTTCTCTTACTCTCTCTCCAACACTCTTTTCAAACAAAGTATCTTCACTTCAGTTCAGTCACTCAGCCGTGTCCGACTGTTTGCAACCCCATGAACCACAACACGCCAGGCCTCCCTGTCCATCACCAACTCCCGGAGTTCACTCAAACTCACGTCCATCGAGTCGGTGATGCCATCCAGCCATCTCATCCTCTGTCGTCCCCTTCTCCTCCTGCCTTCTATCTTTCCCAGTTTCAGGGTCTTTTCAAAAGAGTCAGTTCTTCGCATGAGGTGGCCAAAGTATTGGAGTTTCAGCTTCAAGATAAGTCCTTCCAATGAACACCCAGGACTGATCTCCTTTAGGATGGACTGGTTGGATCTCCTTGCAGTCCCAGGGACTCTCAAGAGTCTTCTCCAACCCCACAGCTCAAAAGTCTTCGACGCACACTTTTCTTTATAGTCCAACTCTCACATCCGTACATGAACACTGGAAAAACCATAGCTTTGACTAGATGGACCTTTGTTGGCAAAGTAATGTCTCTGTTTTACGTTTAAAGTACCAGCTCCTTTTGACGAACGAGATTCCTCTCCTCTCTAGCACCCCTCACATCTGCTACCTCATTGCCATCTCTCTGGCCACTCTGACCTTTCCAGTCCCTGGCTCTGCCAAATTCATTATCAGTCCTTGGGCAGATGGAGGGAGGTTCTTTAATTCTAAAATATAATTGTATAAAGTAGGCTGTGTTACCTGCCAAGCAGCCGTTAAGGTCAGCTGACAAGAACTGGCATTTCATGGCCGAGGCAGTTGTAGTTCCAGAGATGACCAGTAGGTGTCGTGGTCACAGGCAGGATACTGCCTGCTGGGTCTGTCTTGTTGAATGTGGGACTCTTGGAAAGCCTTTCTTTTTAGCAACTTGATAGGCGCGAAGAAAAACGCTGCAGACCATGTCCCCCACTCTTTCTTTCATTATGGCCTCCTCCCCATATTTGGGTGGGCCATTTATGGATTACAGCTGTCTCATCTATCAAGGAAAATATTCAAGCAAGCAATGATGGGAAGAGTGTGCCTGGCCCCTTTCCTAATGAACAAATCTTGAGGAACTTCGGCTCCTCACCTACTGAGTGCAGAGAAACTACCAGAGAATGGGCCCCTTTTCTGATCTGGTGTTTCCTTTTTCACGTGGGCTCTCTAGGGGTTATTTGTCTCTTCCTGGCTTTTGTCAACATCTGGAATGCGTTGCCGTGAGAAGAAAGAACGTGGGCGCTGCTTTCCTGGAAGGACTGAGGCCACATGACATGAGACTTTTCAAATTCTCCCCCTTGGCCTCAACATGTCTATGCTCTTTCATTCATCTTCTCTCTTCTCATCTCTTCTTCCTCTCATCTCTCCACTCATCTCATCTCATCTCTTCTTTCCTAAAGAAAGAACGACCTCTCCACCCCTCCAAGGCTTTCCCTTCTGTTGGTTCTTCCACTGGGAGGTACACAGGCTTTGAAGTCTATTTGGGGTTCAAATTCTAATTCATCATTTATAGCTCTGTGTCCTTGGAGAACTATAATAATAATTAATAATTATTCAAATTATTTTAATTCTCAGAGCCTTAGTTCCCTAATCTGTGAAATGGAGATAACACTCCTCATGTCCTAAGGCGTGTGCATGCGGAATCATACATAATGTGTATGTGATAAAAAGCCTCGACACACAGCTGACTTTCGTTAAAGCAAGTGGTTTCTGGCCCTGTGCCTCTGTAGGACCTTTCGTCATCAGGCATTCCCATGCTCTTGAATGCAGTTTCTGCCACTTTAGGAATTTTCCATGCCTTTGATCACTTTATCCATTTCCCAGCTCGGTGACCTTACGCGATACATTTAGCCTCTCTGAGATTTCATCAGCTTTTGGAAAAACAGCAAAAAAGCATTGACTGCACAGGGCTAGTGAAACTAAGAGAGACTCGTGAAAGTAAACGCAGGAGAGCGCCTCTCTACAGGGTCACCGTGAAGACCGTCTGGGTCCCGTGTCCGTCACGTTAGTCTTTAAGGGCACAAATGCTCCAAACATTCATCCAGTCAGTACGTACTTAGTGAGCATCTGTCATGAGACACAGTCTTGATCTGGGTGCTGGAGGTGCAGCATTGTGGCAGAAATTCTTGGGTTTTCACCCAAGAGACACATGCTCCTTTTTCCCTTCATCTCAGGGGCTGATCCATATGAACCCTTGGCCCATGGACTTCTCACTTACAGGGGAGAGGCGCCTTCAGAGACGGGTGGAGTGGGTCTTCCTGTCTAAGTCTGAGTGGGGACTTCTTAGGAGTAGGCAGACGGTGTTAGGAAGGGCAGCAGGACATCTTGTCATGTATCTCAAAGACGCTCAGGTTTTGGAAGGAAGAGCTAAGGTAAGTGGTTGGAGAAGCAAGTAAGATGCCTCCTGGACCCTTTGGAGGCAGTCAGTTGAGTCGAGGCTGCACAGATAGATCCCAGTTAGGGGTTCAGGGATGGGCAGAGCCGCAGCTCCTTTGCAGGACCACCACCGTAAGCAAGACACAGAACTATTCCATCACTACAAAGATCTCTCTCATGCCATCCCTTTATAACCACTCACCCTGTCCCTAACCTTCAGCTAGCACTAACTCGACTTCCATCTCTATAATTTTGTCATTTCAAGAATGTCATATATGTAGACTCATACTATATGTGACTGTTTGAAACTGGCTTTTCCCACTCAGCATAATAAATGCCTTTGAGATTCACTTGTGCATTGCTTGTACCAGCGATTCCTTCATTTTTCCTGCTGAGTAAGATTCCATGGTGCAGCCACTTCAGTATTCTTGCCTGGAAAAGTCCATGGACATAGGCGCCTGGCAGGCTACCTAGAGTGCATGGGGCTGCAGAGGCGGACACGAATGAGCAGGCACACAGGATCCCATGGACCACAGCTTGTTGAACTGTTCACGTACTGTAGGGCATGTCAGCTGTTAACAGTTTCTGACTGTTGTCAATAAAGCTGACAGACAATCATTTGTACGTTTCTATGTGGATAGAAGCTTTAATTTCTCTAGGATAAATGCCTAACAGTTTAGTTACTGGCAAAGATATGTTTAGTTTTTTTTTTTTTAAAAAGAAACTGCCAAACTGTTTCTCTGGGTGGCTGTGCCATTTTTATATTCTCAGTAGCAATGCATGTGAGGTCCTGGATTCTATTTAGAATAATACAACTTTATTATGTTATATTTAATTAACTTAAACTTCGGACACAGCCTTGGTAAAAAGCATAACTGGGAATCAGTTTTAGTGTCGAATTCTACTTGATTATATACCTTGCTCTCAAGAACAGTAGATAAATATGGATTAACATGGTTCTTAAAAGTGAAACAATTGAATTTTTAAAGATATGCCAATTCAAAAATTTCAGTACTGAATTAGGATTTTTCCTTGCTCTAATGTGAATGAATGAAATCTTAACAGAGATAATTGTAGAAGGGGATTACTGCTGAGTGCTAACGTTGGTACCAAAAAAGGTGAATGCGGTGGCAACTCGAAGCAGACCAGCCCGGCCTGGGCATCCGTGAGTTCCGCTGCTGTCTGCGCTGCTGCGAACCAGCCGCAGAACTGGAGCAGTCAGGCTCTCTTCCTGAGCCTCAATTTCTTCAACTGTGCATGGTTGACCCGAATAAGTTACTGAATAAAAATTGCCTAGGGTAATCCCTGGCTCTCCCCTAGAGACTAGGGTTCAGCAGCTCTGGGAAGGTGTAGGGAGAGCTACATTTCGTCAAGTTCTGATTTAAATCTGATGAGTTGACAAATTCGGGAGAAGCAGCACCAGATGGTTGCAGATGATGAATTTGGGGAGCAAATTTGGCAAATAAACAAATGTGGGAGAAGCAGCACCAGATGGTTGTACCATGCTTCACTAGCTAGTGTGGAAGACAAGTGCCCTTGAGCAGGAAAAAAATAAACTTTGTAAAACATTGCTGCTGCTGCTGCTGCTGCTAAGTCGCTTCAATCGTGTCTGACTCTGTGCGACCCCATAGACGGCAGCCCACCAGGCTCCCCTGTCCCTGGGATTCTCCAGGCAAGAACACTGGAGTGGGCTGCCATTTCCTTCTCCAATGCATGA
>SJYF01000205.1:2262307-2273959 GCA_006410515.1 Procapra przewalskii | reverse complement strand
CTAGTGATTCCTTGGAGTATACATACATATATATATATATATATATATATATATATATAAATGCATAATATATGTAACATACATCAGTTCAGCTCAGTTGCTCAGTTGTGTCCAACTCTTTGCAACCCCATGGACTGCAGCATGCCAGTCTTCCCTGTCCATCACCAGCTCTTGAAACTTGCTCAAATTCATGTCTATTGAGTTGGTGATGCCACCCAGCCATCTCATCTCATAACATAAATAGTACTATATATAAATAATATATTATTTATTTATATATATTGTGTACATATTTACAACAAGAGGAATAATACAGGCCTATTCCACAGCTTTTGTTTTTCTCAAAGATCTTGGCAAGTTTTGAATGCCAGTGCATATAGACATACCTGCCTCCTTGACATTGCTGTGTAGTTGATTTTCCACTATGTATGAACTGCAATTTATTTTGCTTTCCTCTATTGATTGACACTTTGGTGGCTTTTAGTTTTTGACTATTACAAAAAACATTGTGATGAGCATCCTTTTTTTATGTGCTTGAGTGAACTTTTATAGAATGATTCATGAGGTTAGTTCCTTGAAGCTGTGTTCATGAATGACATGTGCATTTACAGTTTTAATAAATATCACTAAATGCCCCCACTGAGAGGTTGCGCCAACCTGCATTCCCAGTCCTGGCATATGGGACTGCTCACCAGGCATGCCCTCTCCTAGCCCTGGGTTTCACCTAATGTCATTTTTATATGCTTTGGTCTTTATATGAAGTAAAATGCATGGTTTCCTTTTTTTTTTTTTTAGTCTCTCCATTTTGAAACTGCCTTTTATTTGAAGGTCTCCGACAATCTACTCTTTCACCTTTACCTTTACAGAGCTAATGTCACACTAATTCTTGCTGATCCCCCTCTGTCTACTGGCTCCTTTTTGAACCTAAGTACCAGAGAGTGCGGAGAAGGCAATGGCACCCCATTCCAGTACTCTTGCCTGGAAAATCCCATGGACGGAGGAGCCTGGAAGGCTGCAGTTCATGGGGTTGCTGAGGGTTGGACACGACTGAGCGACATCACTTTCACTTTTCACTTTCGTGCATTGGAGAAGGAAATGGCAACCCTCTCCAGCGTTCTTGCCTGAAGAATCCCAGGGACAGGGGAGCCTGATGGGCTGCCGTCTATGAGGTCACACAGAGTCGGACACGACTGAAGTGACTTAGCAGCAGCAGCAGCAACCAGAGAGTGTGAGAATTCCTTTTCTCCAACTGTAGTCCTCCTTTAAAAAAACCAAACATTTCATTGAGGGCTCATTGACATACAAAGAACAGTCTATATTTAACACAAACAACTGGGAGCACATAGAGATCCTTGTACACCCATGAAAACGTCACCACAGTCCATGCCATAACCATATCCGTCATCTCCCAAGCTCCCTCTGTCCTGTTGTTATTACTATGATGTGTGTGTATCTGATGATCACAGTCATTCTTCTCTTGCCTTCCAGCTGGCAGCTCTAGGTTATTTCTGACTGTTCTTGCACGTTTCTCTTCTTTTGGTTCAGGTTGAAGGGCATGGAGAATGGTGGAGTTAGTGACACTCAGACTCCATTCTTGGCCGGGCCCTGGTTCTCGGCAGGGCTCCGTTTTTTGATTGGACCAGGAGATAAGGTGACATCATGGTCAAAGCTCCCGCTGAGCCGCAATCCCATTGCCTTCAGTGGCATCTAATCCAGTTGAGCTCTTAGAGGCTCTCTCGGATCACTGGCTTTGAGGACACAGACTGCCGGGGTGGCTCTGCCTGCTAACAGGCCAGAGGCTGCGCAGGGCTCAGGGCAGAGAGCAAGCCGCTGGAAAGGGAAGGGCCCTTGTTGACTCACTTGTTGGGCCACGGAGTGCTTAGTAACAGACAGTAGACAAAGGGAGCAGCTCAGGCGACAAGCAGCTTAGGGGAGAGACTGCGTCCCTGCTCCTTGCTGGAGTGTCCACGATGAAGGCCTAGACCAGGCCACGGAGACTTTGCGGCTGCAGCCTTTGACCCAGGACACAGGTACTTCTTGACGTCATTCGCTTTTCTCCTATCAGTCTGCATCAAGGGAAGGGTAAACCCATGGGGAGTAAGGAGAGCTCAGCAGGGCTAGGCCTTGTGTTAAAGGCTCTTTGCAGTATTGTTTGAAGTCTAATTTGTTTCAGGTTACTGGTATGGACTCATTCAAAAACAAGTGAAGGTACATTTGTTTCTAACAAAGAGTGGGCTCAACGGAGAATTTAGTTTGGAGTCAGACCAACCCTTGTTTGAATCACCACTTTGCTATTCAACATCTGTTCAAACTGAAACAAACGCTTTAACTTTGCTGAGACTCAGTTTCCTTACCTGTTAACTGGTGATAATAGTACACACTTTGTTGCAATGTTGAAGATACCTGAGGTGATAAATAGAAGGCAGGTGCTTGGAGGATAAGAGTAACCCAATATATGATAACTGTCCCTATCTTCTAGGAACAAGTGTTGCAGTTATTCCCTACAGAAGGTCAGGGCTTTAAGGTAAAGAGTCTCAAGTCCTGTCTATGTAACGTCCAGGAAACAATGAACAAAAGAAAAAAAATGTCAGTAATTCATCTAATATAATATGCATGCTTAAAGGAAAGAAAAACACTCAGTTTTGTGTTTTTTGACAATTTAAACAACCTTTGTTGTTAAAGCAACAACTGAAATCAGAGATGAGTATCTCCTGGCTACATTCCACGATTTGCTATAGGCTGTTAGCTGAAATCAAGCTATGACCTTCTCAATTCAAGAAGCACTTCCTCGTGTCTCCTGGGTGCCATGCTAGGTTCTAGGGTGTCGGGAATACCTCTCTCTGCTCAGAGGATCAGGTGAGTGGAGGAGCCAGCAAGGTTACCTGCACAATAGCTTGTGGTGGTAGCAAGTGCTAAAGAGGCGAGGGCTCCTGGAAGAGGTGCTGGCTGAGCACTATTTGAATTCTAGGTGAGAACTAGCAAGAGACGGGAGGGCAGGAGCTGGGGAAAGGCGTCTTAGGCAAAGCAGAGCTCACGTAGAGGCCAGTGCGTGCATGCTAAGTAGCTTCAGTCATGTCCAACTCTGTGTGACCCCACGGACTACATTCGCCAGGCTCCTCTGTCCACAGGATTCTCCAGGCAAGAATACTAGAGTGTGTTGCCATGCCCTCTTCCACGGGATCCTCCTTACCCAGGGATCAAACCATCGTCTCTTACATCTCCTGCATCGGCAGTCAGGTTCTTTATCACTAACACCACCTGGGAAGCCCAAAGCTGATGTGAAAATCCAGTGGCGTGAATAAGTTAAGCACATTCTGGGAACAGTTTGGAATAACTTGTGTAGTGAGTGTGGGCATCTGATAAGAGAGAAGGCTGCAGAGGTGATCAGGGTGGATAAGAAAGGCCTTGTGTAGCTTGTCTTTCATTCAGAAGGTCCTACAGAGTCGTCAGTGATTTTAATGATGGGGATGTCATGACTGCATACAAATATTAGAAAGATTATTCTGGTAGTGATATGGGTATGGCAAGAGTGACCCTGGAATAATGATGGCTTCCTTGTGGCTCAGCTAGTAAAGGATTCACCTGCAATGATGGAGACCTGGGTTCCATCCCTGGGTTGGTAAGATCCCCTGGAGAAAGGGAAGGTTACCCACTCCAGTATTCTGGCCTGGAGAATTCCATGGACTGTATAGTCCATGGGGTTGTAAAGAGTCAGACTTGACTGAGCGACTTTCACTTTCAGCCTAACCTAAGGAAACAAGAAAGGGGATGTCGAGAACCTCCAAGCAGGTGCTGCTAACACTGTGAAAAAACCAATCATGCACATATATATATATAAATTCATTATAAACATCATTGATGTGAAGGATGTATATCGCACAAATTACAAGTGATAAAATACACAATACTCTTTACTGCTAATTCAGTATAGCCAAGGAATTCACAAGGAATGTAGTCACTGATTTTTGCTGAACTCTTGTATCCTTTGTCAGCCTATGTTTGCAATTGACCAAGGTGTGTAGTTTCAACATTAACTGATATTTTTGTTTACACTGACAAGTAAAAAGAAAGTTAAGCAATGAAGGTGAATGTGTTGCTTCTACTCATCGTCAATGACATGAATGACTTTTGTGCTGAATTGGACGACAGTTTTGAGTTCTGGAAGGCTAGTTCCCCAAATTTTGTTCTATTTTCAATATAATAGCTACAGATATGACATACTTTTAGCTTTAACATGCATTGTTAATTTTTTTTTTATCACTTTCTTAAGTCTTGTTGACTGAAAAAAAAAAAGCACAACCTAAAAGCTGAGACTTGCATTTTATCTGAGGGCATTATTTAGGACGGTGGCCTGGGAAGGTAGCCTCTCAGATAGCTCTAGGGGACTGTTCCAAAGAGGTAAGGGAGGAGCCAGGATACATAGGACTTTTTGCTGAAAAGGAAAAAAGAAACACCCATGTAACTGAGCATTGAAAGATTACTGCTAAACACAAAAATCAGACATCGCAAGGTAATGATTTTAGTGCCTTTCTATGTATGTGAAGATGCAAGATTCTGGGCTGCTTGAAGTTATTGCTTTGATGTGCATCTTAACTATCTAAAGTCAGTAGCCTGTTTTTCTCTGTCTTGAATTCCCCTCTGTGGGGCCCATTGTTGGGGCGGCTGCAGTGGTGGGCAACATTCATTGTTTACTGGAATTTTATTTTTGTCAACAGTGTAGACAATCAACAAAACAACAAACCAAGTTCTGATTTGCAGCCTTTGTTAATTTCTTTGGTGTAAATACCCCCACTGTGGTCAATTCTAAGTTTCCAACGTTCTATCTCTGGACAGAAAGTTGGAAGAGATATGTACTAGTACACCATCCTGTGTAATTTCTGTCATATACGTGGAGGTGATTTAAACAAGCTCAAGAGCAGAGACTGCAGTATAGTATACAGTAAAATAATTAGGAAATGGTGGGGTTGAGCATATTATTAATATAATTTATTTAATTGGAAGTTCCTATAACTTAATTTTTTGAAATGGCTATGTTTAACAACCAGCTTGCAAAATTCTGGAGATTTAATAGCTGGCTCTCCCTAGTCAGCAAGAACCTTCTTCAGCACGTCGCAGGATCCAAGAGAGTTTTAAAGAGGAACTTGCCTGGTGGTCCAGTGGTTGAGAGTTTGCCTTCCAATGTAGGGGATGCAGGTTTGCTTCCTGGGCTGGAAGCTAAAGGAAATCAGTCCTGAATATACATTGGAAAGACTGATGCTGAAGCTGAAACTCCGATACTTTGGCCACCTGATGTGAAGAACCAACTCATTGGAAAAGACCCTGATACTAGGAAAGAGTAAAGGCAGGAGGAGAAGGGGACGACAGAGGATGAGATGATTGGACAGCATCACCGATGCGATGGACATGAGTTTGAGTAAACTCCGGGAGTTGGTGATGGACAGGGAGGCCTGGCATGCTGCAGTCCATGGGATTCCAGAGTCAGACATGACTGAATGACTGAACTGAACTGGAAGCTAAGATCCCAGATACTTCCCTGCCGAAAAAAACAAAACATAAAACAGAAGCAATATTTTAACAAATTCAATGAAGACTTTTAAAAGGATCTACATCAAAAGAAAATCTTAAAAGAGAATTAAAAAAAAATGTTTAAAGGAAGTTTTAAAGAGGCAGTATCCATGGGGAGGGAAATATGATTAGCAGGGATAGAAGGAGAGACACAGACAGGAACTAAGAAGAATGCCTGCTTCTCTCTACAGGCAAATAAATCACTCATCAAAACAGGAAAAACAGGAATGGATTCAGGGGTGCAGGTCAAGGCTGAACTCTTCGGAAAGAGCAATATGGAAAGAGGACTGTGATTTAAATGTAGAACAGAGAAGGATGGAAATGTTTACAGCCTTCAAGAAATGTCACTGGACTTCTTCAGATGCCTAGAGACCTGGTGCTCACTCCCCTGGTGGGATCCTATTCTTTGAATTCCCTGCATCTAAACCCCCATATCTGGCTCATCATCATTCAATGGAGTTTATTTGGCCAAGTTGTTGGGCATTAATCCTTTTATTTTTTAATGGAATGTTCACTTTGCCCTGCTATAGAATGGATTAATGCTACTCTTGTTTTTAGCCTAAAAATGCCTGGAAAGCAATGTAAACCTCCCTGGAAAGACTCTTGGACCGCCCATCACTCATGCTGCCTCTCTGTCAGTCTTGCTCATTGGAGTTAAGGTTATGGAGGAAGGAGAGGGCTGGCTTAGAAGGGCCTGCTGACCCGAGAAAGTGCTGCTGGTGGGCCAGGGAAGTGCGGGCAGGGCACACAGCATGTGTGGGAATATGGATGAAAGCAGCCCCGTTGACCACTTTTCCCCTTCTCAGCCCCCTAGTCTCCGGCCCTGGCGGTCACTCACCCCGCCCCCCCTTATCCCTTCTTGCAAGTCTCTTTCACCCACAGCTTTTGTGTTCAGAAGCCTACCCTTTGTGTTCACAGAAGCCTAATCGACATGGAGCATCTCGTCCTGGTTTATGGCCTCGGCTTACGCTCTGATAAGTCCTTCACCAAATTCTTTCTCTTTGAGTTGAGAGAGTAGTTACCCAAGCCACTCAGAACATTGACAAGCCCTAGTCGGGGGTCTTTTTTGTTACTTAACCCAGCAATTACACCTCCACATGTTAGCTGACCGCAGCCGTTGCCTGCTTGTCACTGGTTCTTCCAAACAAGCTAATGGAACAAGCACGGCTCCGTAGCTTGGAATGTGCTGTGAGCCACCCAGTGATATTTGGTGACTTTGTTAAAATGCAGATTCTGACTCAGGAGACTAGAGGAGGGCCTGAGTCTGTTTATAACAAGCTTCCCGTTGATGCCAATATCGTTCATCTGAGAGGCCATGCTTTGAGCTGCAGGGAAAGGGGTGCACAGCTCAGGCCAGTGGCACCTGCAGCCCCTCTGACAGAGCTACGTCTGTTCTCAAGCGTTAATTTTGTGGGTTTGTCTGTACTTTACCCCTTGCCATCAGTGTTTCCTCACCATTAATAATATAAATAGCTCCCGTTTCTTGAGGCGATACTGTGTCAGACACAATAACCAATATCACACAGCTTCCCAGGTGGCATCAGTGGTGAAGAACCCTCCTGCCAATGAAGGAAGCGTAAGAGCTGTGGGTCAGGAAGGTCCCCTGGAGGAGAGCATGGCAGCCTACTCCAGTATTATTGCTTAGAGAATCCCATGGACAGGGGAGCCTGGAGGTTACAGTCCATAGGGTCACAAAGAGCCAGACATGCCTGAAGAGACTTGGCATGCATGCATGCGCAGAGAAAATTAACTGCCCCGGGTAGACAGCGGTCAAGCCAACTCTGACTTTTGAGCCTGCTCTCTCAGCCGCTATGATTTGCTAACCCTGTTTCCCTTCTGAGTTTTTTGGCCCTGAAGTCAGTGCTTTCAGTTGCTCTCCTCCCAGAGCTCTTCTTCCTGAGACTGGATAACTCTCCTTCCCCAGACTCGGTTTTCATTTCATTCTTGGTTACAGGCAGCTGTATAGCTAATTGCCTTTATTATTTTTCTTTTTGCCTTGGTTGTAGAACTTCTGCTTATATTTCCTTGAGTTTTAATGGTTATAACAGCCCAACAGTATTGGAAACTGAGTAGCTAGGGAAGAAAAGTGAATAGGTAGTGGAAGGAAGCGGAAAGGAGATTCATAGAATGTTGGAAAAGTACCAGTCCATGGTGGGTTGGCGTCATTTGAGACCAAGCCATCAGAACTCACTCTTCCATAAATTGCTGTTGTTCAGTCGCTAAGTTCTGTCCAACTCTTTGTGACCCCATAGATGGAAGCACCCCAGGCTTCCCTGTCCTTCACTATTTCCCTGAATTTGCTCAAATTCACGTCCATTGAGTCAGTGACGCTGTCCAACCATCGCATCCTCTGTGGCCCCCTTCTCTTCCTGTCCTCAGTCTTTCTTAGCATCAAGATCTAGTCCAGTGAGTTGTCTCTTCAGGTGGCCAAGTCTTGGAACTTCAGCTTCAGCATCAGTCCTTCCAGTGAATATTCAGGATTGACTTCCTTTAGGATTGACTGGTATGATCTCCTTGCAGTCCAAGGGACTCTCAAGAGCTGAGGACTGTGTCTTTTCCAACTGTTGTCTTTTAGAAATCTTTTGGCCACACTGCATGGCATGTAGGGTCTTAGTTCCCAAACCAGGGACTGAACCCGCTCCCCCTGCACTGACAGCACAGAGTCCTAACCATGGGACCATCCGGGAATCCCTCTGGCTGTTCTGGTATGTTCTGGATGGAGAAATTTGACTGAAGGATGCATCTTTACCCCCAAAACAATATTTAAAACAAAGTATTCCTTTTGCAGAGCTTGTGACAGGGTCAGCCTCCTCTCAGCTTAAGTTGGGAGCCCACGAAAGTCCCTGTTCTGCCTGAGTTCCGTCCATCAGAGGTTGATCTAGTTGTCACTCTGAGACAAGAGAGGACTAAGGTCTCTGTCAAGAGGGACCTTTCTAGACTTGTCTGGCTCCTGGACCCCTCTGGGGGCAGCAGGCTCCATTTATCTAGCTGGCATTCACAGATCATTGCCCCCAGCACACTTAAGCTCTCTCGGTTTCACATTTTCCCTTTCCCATGGAGGAACACACTCAGCAGAAGGAATCGCTCTTTGTCTTCGGCTGTCAAGCAGAAATGGTTGAGTTTAAACGTAAAGCCTCGTTCCTTTACGGGCCAAAGTGAACATCTGGAGAACAAGGACCAGAAACCTGACATCTTAATGCCCATTCCAAGGACTTTGTTGCAATATTAATTTCATTTTATATTTTAAATTTAACTGAGTTTCCTTTTACTATTTTATTTTAATAGGCTTTCCTGTTGAGCACTTGGCATAATGCCCTTGAGGTCCATCCGAATTGCTGCAGGTGTCAACAGATTGCGTTTCATTGCTGAACACTTTTCGGTGGTGTAGCCATACCACAGTTTGTTTAACCATTCACCAGAGGAAGGACATTATGGTTGCTGATAGTTTTTATTTTTTCTCTGCATTTTCACTAGCATTTAGTATTATCACTTTTTCCTCTACTAACAGGTAGATAGTGATATGTCATTATAGACTTAATTTTCCTTCCTCTTGGGGCTAACGATGTTGACCTAGTGATTTTTCCACGTGCTTATTCACTGTGTATATACCTACTTCTTAAAGTGTCTCTTCTTGTCTATTGCCCATTAAACTGGAGGATTCATGTCAATGTGTGGCAAAACCAATACGATATTGTAAAGTAAAATAAATAAATAAACTGGAAAAAAGTAGACTTTATTTTCTAGAGAAATTTTAGGTTCACATAAAACTGAGCAGAAGATACAAGAGATTTTCCATACACGTTCTGCCCTCACTCATGCAAGAAATGAAAGTTTCTCAGAAGTGTCCAACTCTTTGAGACCCCATGGGCTATACAGTCGATGGAATTCTCCAGGCCAGAATACTCGAGTGGTTAGCCTTTCCCTTCTCCAGGGTATCTTCCCAACCCAGGGATAGAACCCAGGTCTCCTGCATTGCAGATAGATTCTTTACCAGCTGAGCACCAGGGAAGCCACTCCTGCGTAGGCTTCCCCATTATCAGCATTCCCCACCAGAGTGGTAATTTGTAACAACCAATGAATATTCATCGACTTCTCATCACCCAAAGTCCACAGTATACCTTAGGAGTCACTTGGTGTTACACGTTCCATTGAACAGATATAAAATGACATGTATCCACCATTACAATGTCATACAGAATAGTTTCACTACCCTAAACATCATCTTCGTTCCACCTATTCACCCCACCCTCCTCCCCAATCCTTGGCGACCACTGACAGTTTTACTGTCTCCATTGTTTCGCCTTTTCCAGAATGTCATGTAATTGGAATGACGCTGTATGTAACCTCTTCAGATTTTTTCCTACTTAGCTGAGCAATATGCATTTGTTTCTTCCATGTATTTTAATGGTTTGATAGCTCACTTCTCCTTAGCCCTGAATAATACTCCAGTGTCTGGAAGTACCACGGTTTATTTATCTACTCACCTACTGAAGGACATCTCGGTTGCTTCCAGGTTTTAGCAATAATAAATTAAGCTATTATAAATATCTGTGTGCTGTTTTTTATATTGACGTACGTTTTCAACTCCTTTGGATAAATACTTGCTGGGTCATATAGTAAGAGTATGTTTCGTTTTGTAAGAAATCCCCAAACTGTCTTTCAAAACGGCTGTACCGTTTTGCATTCCCGTCAGCGATGAATGAGAATTCCTGTTCCTCCAAATCTTTGTCAGCATTTGGCGCTGGTAGTCTTCTGGATATCGGTCACTCTAATATCATTCTGAATGCTCCCTTGTGAAGTACATGCATATTGCGGACGGTCATATCTTCTTGGAATACTGGCTCTTTTATTACGATCCTGGAATGGTAACCTCAAGAGCTGCGTCTTTCCTGAGCCTGGTCTATCACCTGCTTTATTTCTCTAGACTGGTTTTTTTCTTGCTTTTATATACGACTTGTGATTTTTTGTTGAAGCCCAGATGTGATGTATTGAGTAGTAGGAACTGAGATACATAGGCCGTTAGTGTGAGCACTTACATTAATCTGGCCAGGATTTACATTGCTTTTACTCTTTGGTGTAGCCGTAGGTGTCTAAGGCTTCAACTTCTAGTATCTGTGCTTTTGTTTCCCCAGTTGTTTTTGGGTTTCTCTAAAAATGACTTCCTAAATACGAGCCTTTTGCCGTCATCTTCTGTTTTTGTACAGAAGTCCTGTTGATGTGGTGAAGTGTGGTAGTCATAGTTGCTCAATCATATCTGACTCTTTGTGACCCCATAGACTGTAGCCTGCCAGGCTCCTCTGTCCATGGAATTTCCCAAGCAAGCATACTGGAGTGGGTTGCCACTTCCTGCTCCAGGGTGTCTTCTTGGCCCCGGGATGGACCCACATCTCCTGTACCTCCCGCATTGGCAGGCAGATTCTTCACCACTAATTCCAGCTGGGAAGCCCCGGTGGTGAAATGCAGACCACAAGTCATGTTGTATAATCCCAGGATTAGGTCTCAGCCTCTCAGTAACTGTTGCTTCATTGGGCTGTGACCTTCACACATTCTTCTTAGCTTCCTTCTCCCCTGTGGTGAGACAGGCAGGCTGGAGGCCCTGGATTTGGGTATTTCCCTTCCCTTATCTTGGTTAGACTCTAGTAAAGTAGTTTTCCTTAAGGAGGAGATCAGAATGCTTTTGGCTTCTTTTAAATGGTTATGCTTTTCCTTCTCCTGCTGGAAAGCATAAGAGGATTTTCTCATATTCCCCGTGAGAATCTGGTGGGACTCCTGGAGATAAAACTCACAAAATGTGGGGTTCCTCCAAGATGGGGCTCTGCAGAATTTTTAACTGTCAAGATAGCTAGTCTACCCTAAGCCTATGCAGCTTGTCAGTTATAGTCTGTTTTCCTTCCTGGTACTGATTCCAGCCACTTTTTTTTTTTTTTTCTTATTGTGAGAATGGGAGTGATGACTTCCAAGCTTGTCACATGCTGGAGCAGAAACTGGAAGACTGCCTGTTGCGTATTTTAAGACTTAATTCATGTAAATGCCATACCAAACCTTCATTTTTTAAAAAATGTAGTCCAATATATCACTCATCTTTCA
>SJYF01000205.1:2242806-2262193 GCA_006410515.1 Procapra przewalskii | reverse complement strand
CCTAAATCTCTCCCTTTCTTCCCCTCTTTTCTTTCTCTTTCCTATATAGATATATAATATTTAGTACTTTAATTAATTTTAAATATTGTGTGTGATATGAAGTAGGAATCTGAATTTATTTTTACCAAATGAACAACTATTGTCCTAATATTATTAATTAGCTGCTGAATAGTCAGTTCACTGGACTATAAAGAAAGCTGAGTGCAGAAGAATTGACGCTTTTGAACTGTGGTGTTGGAGAAGACTCTTGAGAGTCCCTTGGACTGCAAGGAGATCCAACCAGCCCATCCTAAAGGAAATCAGTCCTGAGTGTTCATTGGAAGGACTGAGGCTGAAGCTGAAACTCCAATATTTTGGCCACCTGATGCGAAGAGCTGACTCATTTCAAAAGACCCTGATGCTGGGAAAGATTGAGGGCAGGAGGAAAAGGGGATGACAGAGGATGAGCTGGCTGGATGGCATCACTGACTCAATGGACGTGAGTCTGGGTGAACTCTGGGAGCTGGTGACGGGCAGGGAGGCCTGGCATGCTGCGGTTCATGGGGTCGCAGAGAGTCGGACACCAATGAGCGACCGAACTGAAGTCAGTGCATCTTTCCTCATTGACTGAAATGAGTAACTTTTCTTATTCAGCTTGGTTTATTTTTATTTTATATTTTGTTAGTCTGTTCATACGTGAATGCCGCATCTTTTATTCAAAGGGGTTTTGTAATACGTCTATCCTTTGTCTGAACGCCGAGTAAACAGTCTCGGCAGCTCCTTCATTCGCACTTCAAGCTTCGCCAGGGAGCCTGGCCTTGTGGAGAACGTGCCCGATTTGGAGCCGCTAGATCAGCCACTGTGAACTTAAAGGATAATACACCTGCAATATTTCAGCTTTGATGGAAAGGTCTTTATATGTTGCCAAGGATCTTTCTCTAATCGTGGAGTTTTCCCTGGAGGACGTTGCATTTGATCTCTGGTCCCTCCATTGCCTTCCTTATTCTTCTCATCTTCATTTAGATTTTTCTTTGAACAAAAAACAATCAATTGTTCCAGCTAGAAAACTTTCTTTTATTTCTACACTGTCTCTAATTGTGTGCAACAATGCTAATGCCCTTGACTCAGTAGCTCAAGGGGTGTCCTCTGTTCTTTAATTTTTAAAAATGCTTTAGAAGTCCATGCTTTTTTTTATTGTTAAAACTTGTCTTCTCTTACACTTGCCAGAATGAATATATCACAGCATGGTTCTGTGACACTTTCAAACCACTTTGCATGCTTAACGTTTGGCGTTCAACATTTGGCTAATGTTGCACAAAGATCAGAGAAATCTCTGAGACGGGATACTTCCGAAGCAGAGTGAAAGAGCACAGTGAGGGAAGATGAAGTACAGGAAATGAGAGGGGATAGGCGTTCCGTAGCCTATCAGCTTGCTGAATTCAGTTCTTTTACTTAATGTCGTTTGTTCTTACTTGGTTGTATGAAATATCTCTAGGAAAAAGACTAGTGAAATGTTTTTCAATCTTATTTCCACATTATATTGACTTTATTTCCCCAATTTACCAATCATGTTATTTTTATAATGGAGATGTGTTTGTTGATTGGCTTTTATTAGAAGAAATATGTTCATGTTATTGTCCATCATCAGTATTTTTATTATTTTATCTTAACAAATTTCTAAGAAAAATGTTGTTATCTCTTTCTATGACTGTCAATTTCTAAATTTCTATGCACAATTCTGCCATTTTCTTCTTTTTAGATTTTCTGGTTATATTTTTGGTATATTTAAGTTCATGATTGGTATTTTTTTTAAGGATTTTCTTGGTCATAAGTTTGACAAAAATTTGAGTTCTGTCCTTCATTAATATTGCTATGCTATTAATAGCTTTACTCTGGTTGGTGGTTCCATAGAAGTACTATACTTAATTCTATCTTTTCCACTTTTCTATTTTAGATAGCTTCCTTTAAACAATTTTAGCAGTTTCCTTTTTCCTCTAATCTGATAAACTCAGTTTTTAGAAAAGCTTCTTTTTGATATTAAAGATATATAAAGTACAAAAATCATAAGTGCTGATCTTGATGAATTTTTGCAACCTGAGCATACTTGAGTGAACGGCACCCAGATCAATAAATGGAGTGTTACGAGAGCCCTTACTTTTGCCTCTTCCAACAACATCCCTATCCCAGGTAACCTCGATCCTGACCTCTCATGGTCTTTTGTTATCCTGAATGAACTCTAACAGATGTATTCTTCATTAATTTACCATTTTATTTGGAAAAACTCCAAATGCCTTTCTGCGGCCTGAGCATTCCTCTAGAACATGGCCTCTGCTTATCTCCTCAGCCTCATCTTGTTCCATTCTACCTCTCCGTCATTGTACATTAGCCAAATTAGCCTTCTGTACACAAAAGACAGCCAGCGTGACTGATTGCTATTCTTTGAAAAGCCTGCTTACAAGTTTGGCCCTTGGCTGGTTTCTGGGAATTTAGTTTTCAGGAAAGTCTCCACCACTCTAACTGAAGATAACTGACCTCTTGCCCCTCTTGTAAGTAACTATAGACTGACTCAGACAATGTACTCTCGGGCACGGCTTACTTTGCTCACCATTCTATTTATAGGTTCATTTAGTTGTAGTTTGTTAGCCTCTTTGCTGTTGAGTATTTTGTTATGTGGTGTATACACTAAGATTTATCTAGCCTACTGCTTACAGGCATTCGAACAGTTTCCAGTTTGGTGGTACTGTGAATAACGTTGCTATGTCCATTCACTGCATGCCTTTCGGGCATGTACATGTGAAGAGTAGAAATTTGACTTCATGGATATGTTTAGCTTTTGTGGACACTGCCAGATAGTTTTTAAAATTGTTGCACTAATTTATGGGGCTTCCCTGGTGGCTCAGTGGTAAAACACCTACCTGCCAATGCAGGAGATGTGGGTTAAGTCCCTGATTTGGGAAGATACCCTGGAGAAAGAAATGGCACCCCACTTCAGTATTCTTGCCTGGGAAACCCCGTGGATAGCGGAGCCTCCCCAGAGGGCTAGAGTCCATGGGGTTGCAGAGTCAGACACAACTTAGCAGCTGAGCACTCAGTGCTAATTTATATCTCTGCCAATGAGGTATGAGAGTCCCCGTTCTTCTACATCTTCATCAACCCTTGGTACTTTGTGTCTTTTTCATTTAATTTTTCTGACACTTGTGCAGTGGTATCTCATTGTGATTCTAATTGTAATTCTCAGATGATTGATAAAGTTGAGCATTTTTTAATATGTTTATTGGCCATTTTTGTGTGTCCTCTTTTGTCATCTGCTTGCTCAAGTTTTGTCCATTATTTTTTCTATTTGGTCTGTTTTTTTAAAAAACTGATTTGTGGTAGTCTAAAAATACATTCTGGATAAAATTCCTTTTTTTAATATATGTATTCTAGATATCATCTCCCCCTCTGAATTATCATTTTACTCTTTAATGGTGTTTTTTGCTAAACAGAGTAAATGTACCCAGCCTTTTAGTAGGTACATGTAATCTTTTTACATATCTTGATTTCTGATATATTATTGATGTATTTGCCCCTATTTTGTGTTTTATTTATTTATCATTATTTATCCTGTATTTTTCCTTTTCCTGCTTTCTGTTGGACTGACAAACTTTTTTGTATTTTTTTTATAATCCTCTGCTATTTGAAAACTATTGATTGGATTTCTATTTTTGAGATGAGTACCCTAAATTTTTTTTTTTTTAGCTTTATATGCTACTGTTAAGATAATTTCTAGGGTGAGTATAATTGCTTTATAAATGGTCTGTCTTTATATCTGATAACACAGAGACTTTGGCTTTGATGTTCTATAGTGTTGCTGCAATGTGTCCAGGTGTGATTTTATTTTGATTTATCCATTTGTGTCTAAGGACTCATATTTCTTAAACTCTGGACAACCTTCAGCAGTTCATTTATTTCTTCAAATAGCCCTCCTCTCTTCTCCTTCCATTCTCTTCTGGAACTTAACACTAGAAAAATGGTGGAGCCTTCCAATTGCACCACACACCCTGCAGCCACTGTGATCTTTCAAAGTATGAATTCTATCATGGTGGTCATATTTGCAACTCTCTGTGCTGGACGTTTTCCTAACCACCCTCTGGACTTTCAAGCTCTTCAATTACTTATACAGTCAATTTTTTGTATTAACTTTTTTCCTTTTGAAACACCTAATTTTTTGTTATCCTGGATGATCTCTGATAGATGTACTCCTCATTAATTTACCATTTTATTTGGAAAAATCCCAAATGCCTTACCATGGCCTGAACAC
The DNA here is from genome assembly GCA_006410515.1 of Procapra przewalskii. Taxonomy (NCBI): domain Eukaryota; kingdom Metazoa; phylum Chordata; class Mammalia; order Artiodactyla; family Bovidae; genus Procapra; species Procapra przewalskii. The sequence goes on along the minus strand of SJYF01000205.1, from coordinate 2,257,914 downwards.
TCCTCTATTATGTGACTCTGTTTACCTTCTCAGTCTCACCTTGTGTCATCTAGCTCTCCTTTATTGTGCACTAGCCAGGTTAGCCTCATGTACACAAAAGACAAGCACGGCTGATTGCTATTTTTTGAAAAGCCTGCCTATGAGCTTAGCCCTTGACTGATGTCTGGGAATTTAGTTTTCAGGAAAGTCTCCACCACCCTAACTGATCAGAGTGATTATCTGTGCTTAGATGGTGCAAACAGTATGATTTGTGCTGAGTACATGCTTTCCTTCTTGGACTCTGGAATTTTGGTACATACTATGCGGAGGGTGCATATGATCATTCCCTGGCAAAAGCCTTGGGTAATGAGCTTCCATGGTTGACAATATTTCACTAACGTTATTACAACTCATTGTTGGCGAGCACATCCTTTCCAGCAACTGAGAAAGAACTCTGTGAATTTTGTGCCTCCCCTCCCCACCCAGGATTTGCCTCATGTGCCTTTGTTTTCACTGATTTTGCTTTGTATTCTTTCTCTGCATCAAATAGTAACATGGTGAGGACTATACACAGAGTCTTTGAATCCTCCTACTGAATCATGGAACCTACGGGTGGTCTTGGAAATACTACCCACATACATATTTTCCAATGAGTCAACTCTTTGCATGAGGTGGCCAAAGTACTGGAGTTTCAGCTTCAGCATCATTCCTTCCAAAGAAATCCCAGGGCTGATCTCCTTCAGAACGGACTGGTTGGATCTATAAAAGCAAATAAATTCCTAAGTTTCACAAAGACAAGTGCTTTAATATACATTTTTACCTTTAAGAGCATCTTTGGCTATGTATTTTTAATAGACAGTGTAAAGCAGTCTTAGTGAATTAGTTATTCACTATAGTGGATCAGTTATTACAGGACTGAACATACCTGTATAGTTATGTGAATTAGTTATTACAGGACTGGACACACCTAACTTCCTATTGCAAACACTGTTGTTAGTTTTGGGTGAAACAAACATGCTTCTGTATGGCAAACCTTCAAATAACTGTGATTTAATTTCCAAGCATACATAGTTTCAAGGTTAGAAGTCGCAGAGATTATAGACTAACTATGAAAGCAAATAAACAAGCACTTATTCAGAACGTCCCTTTTAATAAGCTACAGCATAAATATAAATTTAACTTAAATTTTGCAGTACCTCATAGGTAAATCACTAACCTCCTCCCTTATCTTTCTAACCTCAAGATTTCAAACACTGGGTCAACAATTTGTTTATTTGAAGTCTTTCATTAAGCACCATTAGCATTATCATGATTTCAACAGAAATTTTTAGTAAGGCTGTATTAGGATATTATAACCCCCTCCTCAACAGTTCCAGTTCGTTACTGCCATAAGGTTTTGGGTCAGCAATCCCCCTCTGCCATCTTTTCAAGGCTGACTTCTTTACTGTTGTTCAGACCTCAGTTTGAATATTACCCCCTTAGAGAAACGTCTCTCTAAAAAAACTAGCTGTTCACTCTCATGCTTTTATCTTTGCAGAACACTTTCCAACCTCTGTTTTTATAGTTTGTTGTTTCTTTAGTCATTTATTTAATTTTTCTTCCTCACTAGAACATAAACTTCATGAAGAAAGGCATCCGCTGTACTCCCAGTGTCTTTCGTATAACTGGCATGTAATCAGTGTTCATGGACTGAATGAATGAAACGATAATGCTAGGTTTAAAATTCTCCTGATATTTTAATAACTCTTAATTAAAGCATAATGTACTGTAAGCGCACCGTGCAAGCACCGTCCTGATCAGCAGAGGGCTTTAGCAGCACTTCAGGATTCCCCCTTCCGTTGTTTCTCTTTCAAGTCAGCATGCTCCTCTCCCTAAAAATAACCGTAATTTTGACTTCTAACACTTAGATTACTTTGTGAACTTTATGTAAATAGAATCTTGTATTATTTTCCACTCAGATTTTTTCCTTTAAATATACCCATGATACTTACCCATGTTGCTGTATGCTATGATGCTAAGTTGCTTCAGTCGTGTCCGACTCTTTGAGACCCCGTGGACTGTAGCCCACCAGGCTCCTCTTTCCACGGGATTCTCCAGGCAGGAACCCTGGAGGGGCTGCATTTCCCCCCCCACCATGTTGTATGCTATAGAAATAGTTTATTTTCTTTGCTGCCTAGTATTTTATTGTTAGAGGTGACATTTGACCCACTGTGCAGTTGATGGCTAACTGTGTTGTTTCCATTTGGGGGTCGTTATAAATAGTGCTGCCATGGACATGCTCGTACACAGGATTTGGTACACACGCATGTATTTCAGATACGTATCAGAAGGTCATAGTACATGTATTTATTTAGTAGATCATTAAAATAAATATTCTAATGTGATTGCACCAGTTTCCAGTAAATCAACAGTCTCACCAGTTCTGGGAATTATTTTTAATTGTTGCCGTTCTCAAGTCCTTACTGTACCATCAGCTCTTTGATGTCTTCAAATATATTTAAAAACTGTTACCCAGTTTTTTCAGTCATTTTGGTGGGGCTTGGTTTGATATTGGATAGTCTTTTAATCTTCCTTCTATAAACCATCAGTTCTTCTTCTTTTCTGATGCATTTTGAAGAAAGTTACAGACATTATATCTAAACACTTCAACATGCATATCATTAACTAGACTTCAATGACCTGATTTAAATATAATTTTTTTTTCATGTACCAACTCTGAGCATTTGAGCATGTTCCTTCAGTTCTCTGAGCTTTGGATTCCTAATAGGAAAAAATGCTGATATTAATAACTGCCTTATAGGGGGTTGCTAGGTGGGTTAAATGAAATTATAAATGCATGAACATATATGTATAGGGTTTCCCAGGTCGTTCAGCGGAAACAACTCTGCCTGCCAATGCAAGAGATGCAGGAGACATGGATTTGATCCCTTGGTTGGGAAGATCCCCCGGAGAAGAAAATGGCAACCCACTCCAGTATTTTTGCCTGGAAAATATCATAGACAGTAGAGCCTGGTAGGCTGCAGTCCATGGGGCTGCAAAGAGTTAGACACAACCGGCCACATACCCACATACACGTATGTAGTTACTTACTGATAAATGTTCATGTGTGCACGTCTACTTATAATTCTTGCTACAGGGTTGATATATGTAGCCATTATCATTGTTATTGTTAATCTGTGGCCTGGAGGACAAGAGTAAGCTATTGTCACTGACCCTCTTTCCTGCTCACCTACGCTGAGCTCTCAGGCAGGAGGGCAATGCTCAGAGGGAGCTGCTGAGGGCAGAGGAATGGTGTCAACACAACTATCTACTTATCATAGCGTGATCTGTCCTCCTTTCTCTGGAATATGTAACCATGACTATTAAAGGCGCTGCATTTCTGTGGACAGAAATTCTAGTCTTGAGCTTTCTTCTTCTATTCAGCAAGCTGATTATGAGAGAGAGTCCACCAAAGCCAAATTTTCTTTCATGTGCTGTGAAATTGTCATAGAATGTGAACAATTTCCAAATAGCTAGAAGAAGGCTCTTTCCAAGACAAGTGCCAAAGTGCCATAAGGGCTGAGTTCAAACCTGGCCTAACTGTGGTCACATGGGGTCTTCTTTTCTCTTTGCTTTCACTTTGCAGTGAATGTGCCCCGAGAGGCATAGACCTGCTAGGACAAGGGTGGTCTGTTTGAGTATTCTCAGCCACCTGCAGGAAATTAAAAAAATGTGAAGAAGTGGTTGATAAAATAGATACAGGAGATAGATAAGAAGGCTTTATAAAGATAGTACAGTGTTTTAATGGTGTAACTTGGATGATAAAGCACTTAATTAGAGTCTGAATAAGCCAGTGAGGAATCCAAGTGATGCATATTAAATCATGAAAAAGTGTTCACTTCCAGTTTTAAGAGGTTGTGTTGTAGAATAGAAAAGCCCCAAAGCTAAAAGTTCAGCCAGTTATTCTGCGAAAACTCAACACATGCTCTGTCTATAACTCATACGTAAATTAAATATTTAGACCTAGTAGCCTTCACTGGGGAAGCAAAAAAACGTTTGGAAAGACAAAGACAGAGCATTAATGTTTGTAATGTTGTGTCAGGGATCTGCAATCAGGAAGAAATATATCTATATACTTAAGATATTTGAAGTATCTAAGAAAATACGATGTATAAGAGAACACTCAACAACCTTGGTTTAATATGAAATTATACGAATGTAACTAGTTAACTTTATATATGGTGTTTATGTGTGGAAATTTAAGGGAGACACAATTCAAAAATAGTCAACTGTTCTTTCATGATTAGAATTTGAAATTATAAACATAATATCAATTGCATCAGCAGCAAAAAATTATGAAATGTTTAAGAAAACTTGCTTTATTTGATAGCCTACCTATATTCATTACATTTATAGGATATATATATATATATATATGTATATATATAAGACAGACTGATAGGTTTATAAATTTACTTTGGCCTAATTAAAAGTATTAAAGTTTAAAATGCAGTTCAAACATTCAAAGGAATTTAATCAACTAATTTTGAAAACAGTTAATTTTTTAGGAGTATTTAATATGTTAATCTGCCTTTCCTGGCAGCTCAGTCGGTTAAGAATCTGCCTGCAATGCAGGAGACCCAGATCGACTCCTGGGTGGGGAAGATCCCCTGGAGAAGGGATAGGCTCCCCACTCCAGGATTCTTAGGTTTCCCTGGTGGCTTTGATGCTACAGAATCCACCCGCAATGCGGGAGACTTGGGTATGCTCCCTGAGTTGGGAAGATCCCCTGGAGGAGGTTATGGCAGCCCACTCCAGTATTCTTGCTTGGAGACTCCCCATGGACAGGGGAGCCTGGCGGGCCACAGTCATGGGGTCACAAAGCTCTGGACACGACTGGAGGACTGAGCGCAGTATGTCAATCACAGGCATGTGGCTACTTCATGATGCGGCAACTTGGCTAGGCTGCATTACCCAGATACTCAACCAAATACTAATCTGGGTGTCGCTGTGAAAGTGTTTTGTAGGTGTGGTACCCTAATCCATCCTGTGCTTGTTTCCCCAGTTTTGAAATATGTAATTGGAATAGGTATGCACAGCAACGGGCAGAATGCCAACACTGAGAAGATTTAAGTATTTAATACTTCTCACAGTAAGTATTTAAAATTGGTATCCTCTGAGTATAGACTGCATTATAGCTGGTCCTGAGGCTGTATAAAAGGGTAACAGAGAGTCCAAACGAGCAGAGGTGGAACACAAGCTGCGTTAATAATGTTGAATTTTGTTTTTGACATTTCACTTTGATTCTTCAGATTCTGTCAAGAAGAGTCTGTTCAGAATGAAAGGCCTTTCACATTTCTTAAACAAACTGCTCCTTTTATAGTGAAAGATCAAGCCTTGGGCTCAGAGAATTTGGAAGGCAATGTTATCTAGCAAGCATTCAATGATTTAAAAAAATTAGTTATAATTACCTTCTATGTCCAATAATACTAACTTTTCACTTCTTTTAAGTATACTATACATTTTCTTATGGGCTTCCCTGGTGGCTCAGAGGTTAAAGCGTCTGCCTGCAATGCGGGAGACCCAGGTTCGATTCCTGGGTTGGGAAGATCCCCTGGAGAAGGAAATGGCAATCCACTCCAGTATTCTTGCCTGGAGAATCCCATGGATGAAGAAGCCTAATAAGTTACAGTCCATGGGGTCGCAAAGAGTCGGACACGACTGAGCGACTTCACCTCATACATTTTCTTTCTAAAATGGGGCTTCCATGATGGCTCAGATGGCACAAGATCTGCCTGCAATGCAGGAAGTAGGGTTAGACTCCTGGGCTGGAAAGATTCCCTGGAGAACAAAAAGTGTTAGTCACTTAGTCATGTCCGACTCTTTGTGACCCAGTGGGCTGTAGCCCACCAGGCTCCTCTGTCCATGGAATTCTCCAGGCAGGAATACCAGAGTGGGTTGCCATGCCCTTCTCCAGGGGATCTTCCTGACCCAGGGATTGAACCTGGGTCTCCTACACTGCAGGCAGAATCTTTACCATCTGAGCCACCAGGGAAAGTGAAAGTGAAGTTGCTCAGTTGTGTCCGACTCTTTGAGAGACCCCATGGACTGTAGCCTACTACGCTCCTCTGTCCGGGATTTTCCAGGCAAGAGTACTGGAGTGGGTTGCCATTTCCTTCTCCAGACCCACCAGGGAAGGAAGTATAAAACAAATGTTATGAAGTTAAGAAAAACGAAAACAAAACACTTGTCTCACCAGGACAGATAACGTGGGAATGTGGCAAATACTGGGGAAACGGTATGTCAAAGCGGAAAATGGGTATAACACTACTTTAAAATGCTCTGAAAGTTTTTCTGGACACTGATATCCATTCTCTTGTCTAGAAATGCAAGACTCTACCTCGGAGTTCTGAAAAACGTAGGCCATCTGCTAGCTGGCTTTTTCCGTTAGTTTGTTCTGATTCTCACAGCCATCTTGTAAGGCAGGAAGCATCATCTTCCTTTCATGGATAAGGGGAACAAGATTTTGAGAATCAACTTATTCATGGTCATACTGCATGGGAGCTGCAGCCAGTATTTAGATCAGGGAGGAGGCCAGGGTCTGTGTACAAAATGTTGCTTGAGGTCAGGTTAGCTCACTGTGGGAGACTTCTAGAAGATAAGAACCCTGATCTTTGCCTCTTTAAACAGAGCCCAGATGAAGCAGAATCTGTCTTTTCCTCCTGGAGGGGAAGATGGCATTTGCCTTCTGCAAAGTTTCGCTCAGATTTCGGCCTGAGTGCAGGTAGGCAGTTTTTAATAAGCATCCAAAGGGAGAGGAATGAAGGGAGAGACATGGGACAAAGGGGGAGACAAACAAGGATCGTTCTGAACGCTTTGATTTCTTGGGGGCCCCACATCCTTCTCTGGTCCCTCTGTGGGGTGTCATTCTGGGGACACTGAGATATTTTAGGCTTTTTGTGAAGGTTGAAAATGGGAAGTTTATAGTGCCTCAGTCCTGGCAGACAGATGGAAACAATTAACACCATAGCTTAAAAATCTCATAGTTGGAAGCTGCTCAGCAACCCTGATGCTTAAAATTCCTCGCTGGGTGTTTGGGACAGAGATGAAAAGAGAAGGGAATAAGATGGGTTCAGCACTTTTTGCATACAGAGCACTTTGGGATAAGCTCCCCAGCAGTTGCCTGAGGGAGCTGCCGTGATTAGCCCTGTTACCCAGATGACAAAACTGAGGCTCAGAGGAGCTACGCGTGCGCTCTGTGCCCAAGCTCACATCGCGCAATATTCTGGCTGGGCATTCAGCCTCCCCGGACTCAAGTCTGTTTTTAGCCAACAGATAGAAAGCGTTGCATGAAAAAACCTACAGTAGGCTGAATAAGGCCTCCCTCCACCCACAGTCCCCCAAAGATATCTGCATCCTGGAACCTGTGAATATTACCTTACAAGGCAAAAAGACTGCAGATGTGATGAAATTAGAGGGTGTTGAGATGGGCAGATTTTTCTGGATTATCCAGGTGGACCGTAATCCCATATGTCCTTTTAAGAGTCAAGCAAAGGGAAATTCAAAACAAGCGGAGATGGTGAGGTGACTACAGAGACAGAGACTGGGGCGATGTGGCCACAAGCCAAGGAATGCTGGCAACGACGGATACTGGACGAGACAAGCGGCAGATTCTCCCTTAGAGCCTGCAGGGGGAGTGGGGCCCTGCCCACACTGCTATTAGCCCCATGAAGCCGGTTTCTCTGAGACAATAATTTCTGCAGACCAAGTTTGCAGTAACTTATCGTTACAGCCACAGGAAACTCTTAGAGGGTCTGAGATAGAATCATAAGGGACAGCATTTCAGGGACTACGAGAAGGAGACAGAATGCTGAGAAAGGTAGGGGGAGCCAGGAATCCGAAGTAACAAGGAGAGTTTCCCGAAGGGCGTGTGCCCCACTGGCTTGTCCCCGTGAGACCAGAGGCTCTGTGTGGTCCCCACTGGACGGCTCTCCTCTGCTGCCCTCGCTTCCACGTTTATGCCCTCTAGTCCTAGGCTGTAGCTTTTGAAACTCCAGAGACCTTGGTCCAAGTTCCGACCCAATACAGGGGTGTCTTCTGGGGCATCACAGAGGGTTAGGAATGATGCTAACTACACATGGTTCAAGGCCAGAGGTCATCACTGGTGCCTTGGCAGAGGCTGAGGGAGGGGAGGGAAATGAGGGCAGAATATCGGAACGTGATTAAAATCCCATAGCTCAAAAGCCATTATGCAGTCAGTCAACAGATGATTAAGATTAGGAGAGATCCTCAGTTCTTTAGAAGCCAGCACTTTATAGACACTGTAAAATTTCATGGCAACAAATGAACAAGGCACACCCTCAGGGAGCCGCCTTGATCTGCCAGCTGGCACTCGGTGACTGTCACTCAGCAGCTGTCTAGGTGACTCGGACATGGTTCTTCCCGAGGGCGTGGGAGGCAGATGTGAGCCTTGCCCTTGAGAAAAGCCATCTCTGCCTGCAGAACTGGTGAGGGCTTCAAGAAGATAAGGAGTTAGACTCTAGCCCCCAGGCACTGTCACTGCCTCGGCTCCGCTCCATTCTCAGCAGCTTGGGTTGCATTTTTGCTGCAAGCTATTAAATAAATATTGATAATTTTGAACTGTGGTGTTGGAAAAGACTTTGAGAGTCCCTTGGACAGCGAGGAGATCCAACCAGTCCATCCTAAAGGAAATCAGCCCTGAATATTCATTGGAAAGACTGATGCTGAAGCTGAAGCTCCAATACTTTGGCCACCTGATGCTAAGAGCTGACTCATTGGAAAAGACCCTGATGCTGGGAAAGATTGAAGACAGGAGGAGAAGGGGACGACAGAGGATGAGATGGTTGGATGGCATCACTGATTCGATGGACACGAGTTTGAGCAAGTTCAGAGAGATGGTGAAGGACAGGGAAGCCTGGAGTGCTGTCATCTACGGAATTACAGAGAACTGGACACAGCTTAGTAGCGGAGCAGCAGATGTCCCCACACCAGAGGCGTGCCGTGGAGCATCCCCTTGTCTGTTGGTTCTGGCTAGTCTTCTCTCTGTGGAGAAACTTTATCTGTTCACCTATTCACTGTCCGTTCCCCGCCTCCCTCCGTCCTCCCTAGGATATAAGCCTCATGAAGCTAGGGTGTTCCATCAGACCCACTAGTCTGTTTGTCGCCAGGGCTTACGATATATAAATATTTGTTAAGTAAAGGGATGGCTGAGGCAAGGGTGTGGGGACAACATCACAGACGAAGCTCAGGGCTGCCTCCACCCGTGGCCCATGTGAGAGGGCAGGAGAAGCACTAAAGAGCAAAGTCATGGATGGTGCTTCTGTGCCAGGCTCGACCCAGCGCGAGGCTGCTGGAAGGTGGCAGGAGGGAGCTTATGGAAGGGAGCCCTAGGAAACTTCTGAACAGGCAACAGGGTTTCAGGTGGAAAAAGAGACTTTCAGGTTATTACGTGACCACAGAAGTCTTCAGAGAATGGAGTCGATACAGGGGACTCGGGCAGTGGAGGCGAGATTCAGCAAGCTGCTTGAGAGATGCGGGTGCGGCCATGGAACTCCCCACTAAGCGCACGTCCATTGGCCAGACGCTTTCTCCAAGCATCCTCACCGACAGGGGGACTAGGCTTATCTGTATGGCTGGATCCCTCCGTCCTTTTTACAGTTAAACGTCCCCTCTTTAGTCCATGATACAGCAGTAGCGTGGACTCGCCCACCAGACCATTTAGGAAAACTTGGAGAGAAGCCCAGAGGAATCTCAGCATGCGGGCGAAAGGCTGACGATGACTGCTTCATAGCCCATTTGCTGTTTAGATAATTTCCTGAATTAATTTTGTAAGTCTCTACTCTTTGTTCTGTGTGGCCGCTGAAGTCTCCACTCAGTTAATTTAGAGGGTACCTGATGGCTGGACAAGGATTTCTCTAAGGGCTCGCAACCAACATTTCTCCCAGTCTTCACTGAAGGGCTTTGTTTGAAGTGAGACCGCGCCTTCAGCCCTCAGTCAGGCAGTGGACACTCGGCCTTAGCTGTCGCTGCAGACTTGCCCAGGGTCTCATGGTCAGCCAGAGGTGAGTGTTCAGGGCCTTTTCTTGTCTTACAACCTTGGCCATGTACACAGCCCTATCTACACATGTGACCTTTAGCCTCTGAGGGTATTTTGCAGCTTTTCAAAGATAAATAAGGTCACCGCATTTCCCAGTTTTAGAATTTTTTTTTTTTTTTTTTGGTGGCACTGAATGGCATGCAGGATCTTAGTCCCCTGATCAGGGATGGAACCCACACCCCGTATGGTGAAAGCACGGATGCTTAGCCATTGAAATGTCAGAGAAGTCCTCCCAGTTTCCTCAAGATTTTTTTTTAATCTCCATATAGTTTAATTTCTTTTTTTTATAGATAGTACTTTTATTTTTTTTAATTTTTTTTAATTTTTATTATTATTTCCCTACATTACAATACTGTATTTGTTTTGCCATACATTGACATGCATTGGCCACAGGTGTACCCAATCTCCTCAAGATCTTTTTAATTGGCTTGCTGTTTGCCCAGCTGCTATCGCTACCTCCAGCAGGGGCATGGTAAACCACCGCTGTCGACTGTTTCCGAGAGAAGTCCCCTGGGGAAAGTCTGCCTGCATGGGGCAAACCCTGAACTGGGTCAGGTAAAAGCAAACGTCGGGAGAGGGGCTTTCCAAAGAACAGCCAGACAGGCCAGATAAGGATAATTCTCTGATTATGGGGCTTTGAAAGAGCTTACAACTATGCTTTGACCTTCACAGTGTCTACGAGGCTGCTTGTTTCTTCACTGGTTTTGTGGAGGAGAGGGATTGTGGAGGTTTTTAACTTTGCCATTCCGTTACCTCATTTTCTCCTTTCTTTTCCTCCCTTCCTTTCTCCTTTCTTTCTTTTTTACATAATTTATTTACTGAAGAACCCAGATAGTTTGACTGACAGAGCTTCCCAAGTATGGATTTTGTGATGGCATACTCTCTGTGCAGCTCAATGTATTCTTTACCCTCTAAAGGTCATAAGATGGCAGTCAGATACAGAGATCTGATCTGACTCAGGTTTAATCCCTTTGTAAGAGTATAGCTGGTGCTGTGTTCCTTCTGTGGGAGACACAATATATGCATTTTTAGGGCAAATCGACCATGTGAACAAATTTACTTTCAGACAGGATGGTAAACACATTTCCATCCATGGAATTCTCCAGCCCAGAATACTGGAGTGGGTAGCCTTTCCCTTCTCCAGCGGATCTTCCCAACCCAGGGAGCTAACCCAGGTCTCCCGCATTGCAGGTAGATTCTTTATCAGCTGAGCCACCAGGGAAGTCCAAGAATACCGGAGTGGGTAGCCCATCCCTTCTCCTGTGGATCTTCCTGACCCAGGAATCGAACCGGGGTCTCCTGCATTGCAAGTGGATTCTTTACCAACTGAGCTATCAGGGAAGCTCCAAAATTAAAATAAGAGCAGAAATCTCATTCAATGACGCCTAAACCCTCTTCGCTGGCTGCTGGGACAAGAAGACTTCAGTGTGTTGGTTGGCTTAATATAGAATTTTTAGGATCTAAGGACATCTATAATAACTTTTATAATATTTCCATACAGTGTATTAATTCCCTGTGAATATTGGGTTGGTGCTGCCCAGTAATAACCCTAAAAGTTAAGACTCATGTATATAGTGCCTGTTTGTGCTAGGCACTATCCTGCCCCCGTTTAATTTTTTTTACTGTATTCATTTTTATTTTGGCTGCACTGGGTCTCTGTCATGGCACGCAGGCCTCTGTAGCTGCGGCATGAGCTCAGTCGCTCTGTGACATACGGGATCATAGTTCCCTGGCCGGGGACTGAGCCCGCATCCCCTACACTGGAGGGCAGATTCTCAACCGCTGGACGACCAGGGGAGTCCCCATCCCCCCCTCGTTTACACAGTGCGTGCATTTTCCATTTGTCTCTGCTTGGTCTGTAGTGAACTGGAAATGTGGGTGCCCACAGCTCTCTCTTTAGCTCCTATTCACACGTGTTGGAAAGGGCTGTCTATATTACGTGCAATAATCCCTGAGCCCCCACTTGCAGTCTCCTTATTTTAAACCCAAACAAGAACCTGTGATGGGCAAAATATTGTTCTTCTGCTCAGCTGCAGCTATTCACAAGGTGATATTAGAGTTTTGCCACAGGATATATCCACTGAAGAAGCAGACATGGCAGCGTTCGCCTCACACATACTTCAGTAATTTCCACCCAGTCTTTAGCTTGTCTTTTCATTCTCTGAATAGCACCGTTCTGAGAGCAAAAGTTCTGAATTTTGATGAGGCCCAATTTATCAGTTCTTTCTTTTATGGCATGTGCTTTTGGTGTCAAGTCTAAGAACCCATTGCCTAGCCCTAGATCCAAATATTATCTGTACTTTTTCTAGAAACACAGTTTGACGTTCTACATTGATCTATAATCCACTGAGAGTTAACTTTTGTATAATGTGAGTTTTTTTCAGGATGGATCCAGTACTATTTGTTGAAAAGTCTGCCCTTCCTTCAGTCAATTACTGTATTGAAAAGATACTATTAACTAGTTACTGCAGGCTTTCTATACATTTAATGCAATTTTCTTTTCTTCTAGTCATAAAATAACTTGAAAAAACCATATTTGATATTTGTGTGAGATATTTAATTTTGATATTCAGAGGTCTCGTTTCCTATTTGAGAATCGATATCTTGTCCCATTGGTTTTCCTTTACTAAGCAGCCTTTCATTGTAGTTATAAAGATTTAGAAAAATGTGGCACAGTGAGAATGCCTATGAGTCCATGAGTTTCCTAAGAAAAGTGTGAAAGAAGTTGGAGGAAGAAAAAAGAAAAGAAAGACAAGAGAGGGCCTGGATTTCAGCTTTGATTCCATCATTTTTTTCTTGGGTTTCCTTGGATTGTTTTCCTGCCTGTAAATGGGATCAACAGTTCCTCTTCACAGATCCTTGTGATAAATAACATTATGTACAGAAAGCGTCTAGGTCCCGCTGCAGTGCCCTTCTCGCCCCAGGGGATAGATAGATGGACGAGCCAGACTCTTTCTTCTGGGAAGCCATCTCTCTTCCTGAGGCTGCAGGAGGCTGGTCTTAGAGGCATATGTAGAGAGCTGAGCAGCTGGCAAGTGGAGAGCTTGGATTAGCATGTTGGATAGAGGGATGGCGGGCCATAATGTGCTCCCCACCCCACCCCCAACTCTGCACATCCACCCTCCGAGCTCAGCTGTGGAAGAGATCAGTGGTGTAAATGGATTAGGGAAAGCCTGCCTGGCCTCTTCCCACTGCCCCCGCACCTGGGGCTCTCCACGATGGAGATTAGTGGGTGGCAGCTTTGTCAGGGGGACAGACATTTAAATGTCAGCTTTAAAGGAGTATATTTAAGGAGAGAGGGAAGAGGAGACCCTCCTTCCTTACCTCCTCTTCCAGCAAATCAGTTCCATGCTTTCCTGTGAGTCTGCACCTTTTCAAAACACAGGGCTTAGTATTCTTTCTAGTGATTCTCGCCCTCGGGCAGGTGCTAGTGATCCTTAGAGCTGCTACTGGAGCCAAATCCAACTCTGCATGTGGCAGCCAGTGAGGAACAGACATGAATCATGTGTTGGAGGCAAAAAAGGTTGTTAACCCGCTTTCCCAGACAGAGAGGGGGGCAGGCGAGAGACATTCCCCAGCAGGAAGCTCTGTGATGCGCATGCCCAGCTCAGAGGGAGACATTCTCATGGTTCGTTCATTCATTCATTTATTGACTTAACACTTAATTGGGAGTTTATTTATTTACTGATGTGCTCATTCACTGAGAACGAGCCAAAGCCAGCCAGTCTCCCAGTGAACATTTCTTTAGCTTCTCCCCTGTGCCTGGCCCTGCGCCCAGCCTTGGGGACACATGGCAAAACATGGGGCTGTTCTGCAGAGGGGCTGGACTGTGCACGGGCCGGCATGGCCACACGCTCCTGGACTATGCAAGGGCTCGGCCACCTGTGTGTTTTTGCAGGTATGAGCCCGGCCTCTGTGACTCTGGCCAGTGCCCTCCAGGTCCGGGGTGAAGCTCTGTCTGAGGAGGAAATCTGGTCCCTCCTGTCCCTGGCGGCTGAGCGGCTCCTGGAGGACCTTTGTGACGGTAAGAGAGTGTGTCTGGGGCAGTTGAGTCACAGGGAGTTGAATGTGAAGCTTCCCAAACAGCTTACTGATCTGTCATCCGAGGTGTTAGACTGAGCAGGCACGGGACACCCCCATCCCACCCCATGGAGCTGCTCTGGGCAGGCAGCTTTGTCTCCTGCACCCATGGAATGCCACAGAGTTGGAAGAAAGTCTTTTTGCCTTGGTATGGCAGCCTTTCCAGGCATGGTGTTTAGGGAGAGAGAGGCTGGGAGCTCTGTGGGGCTCTCCCAGTACCTGGGCAGCTTGGGCAGAACCAGAGACAGAAAGGACGCAGGGGGCAATCATCGTCCCCTGCCGGATGCTGCAGCCGTTAGTAGACAGAACCCCCACACTCAGTGGAGGGGAGGTTAATATGAAGAATTGTTAAACTAAGATAGAGGAGTGACCGTCAGATATGAGAAAACTTAACATGGTCTCCTAGGACTGAGGGCATACCCAGTGAGGGACAAACTTTGAAGGGAAGCCCCCTCTCCAAGTTGGGGTTCAGATCTGCTGGAGCAGCTGTGCTTGCAGACCACGGTGATGGCGAAGTTCTCTGCTCAACCTGGCTACGGGTGTCTGCGGCCACGGGACACGCACGGTACAGGCATCGCCTACCTGGGCAGAGGGACTCCCTGGATGCGCGCAGGCAGAGATGAGCCACAGCTCAGGAGCTAATGCCTGCAGGGGGCCCGGAACCTGCTGTGTCTCTGGAGATAGGGTTGCGACGCGATCACTTCACGAGGTCAGGCCGAGGGGTGGCTTAGGGACCCAGCGTCCAGGGCGCGTGCAGGAGCAGAGCGTCACTCTGCACGCACACACCGCTAACCCCAAAGAAACAGCGGGAGAGCCCGCCTCCCGTGATGTCTCTCCAGCGCCCTCTGCTGAGAAAGCTGCACGTTACTCCCGCAGGGAAAGCGAGAACTCGTGCAGTGAGAGGAGGGAGCAGGTGTTGAAACTTGGATTTGCAGTTTCCAGGCACTGAACTG
>SJYF01000205.1:2229009-2242615 GCA_006410515.1 Procapra przewalskii | reverse complement strand
GAAAGCGAGAACTCGTGCAGTGAGAGGAGGGAGCAGGTGTTGAAACTTGGATTTGCGGTTTCCAGGCACTGAACTGATAACTGGGACAGACACTGAGTGCTCACACTCAGGGCTCACACTCCTGCCAGCCGCGGTGGAGCTCCCCATGTGGGAGATCGCACATAGGCAATCGGGGTGAGGACCCTGGCTGTGCTGTTTGAAGGAGGCTGTGCTGTACGAAGGGAGGCTGCGCGCCCGTACTTTAGGCTCCGTCTTTCCCGCAGTCTTCACTCCTCTTCCCTGCCCTGGAGGCTTTAATGAACAGCTAGAGTATGCTCAGAAGACCAGCTGCCTTGATTTCTAAACTGACTCCTGAGAAATAAGACTTGTGCTGATTTCCAAGTCGATTTGATCGCTCTTTGCCTTTTGCCTCGAGACTCTTGGGCCGCCTGTGAACTGGGATGATGTTGTGACACATGCCTGCATGCGTCAGGGTTGAATTCCTCCCACTCCCTGGGTCTTGCTTACAGTTCCTCTCAGAGAGGGTTTTGGAAGGCACCTGCTGGGCACACTCCCACAGCCGGTGCTCCAGATGCTGGCCCTACCTCTATACCCTCGTCCCTGCCTTGATTTCAGATTCCTCGAACTATGTGGTCTGCCCCTGGTCAGTCCTGCTTTCTGCGACCGGAAGTCTTTCCTTCCAAGACCATGTTTCCCATATAGAGGCGGCTCCTTTCAAGGCCCCTGAGCTGCTGCAGGGACAGAGCCATGATGAGCAGCGTGATGCCTCTCAGGTAAGACGCATGGAGTCTCTGCGGCATCCGTGGGCCTGTCCTCTGGGAAAGGCCTGGTCCTAGGTCATCCCCAGCTCCCAGCGCAGCCCCAAGGAATACTGAAGCAGAACAGATTTAACAAATGTTTTAATGAATTTTAAATGATTTTTTTTTAAATTCCCAGGCTGTCTTGCCAGTAATTTATTAGCTCTTAGGTGAGAACAAGTCAACTTCTCTGAGCCCCAGGTTCTATATCTGTAAAGTGGGGGTAATATGACCTAATCAATCAGCTTAAAAATACCCAGAAAGAAGCTCTGGAAGAGCTGTAGGTAAGCGGTCTCGCAGCAGGTGGCAAAAGCCTAACAGGACCCAGCAGATCCTCAAATGGAGTGCATAGTGCATCCCAAGGCTTGAGGAAAGACTGATGTAGCTGCACCAGTGTTTATCTGTATTGTTGACATTAGTGACAAACTGGAAACCAGCTAAATGTCCAGCAAGAGTGGAGACGAAACAAGACAGCATTACAATGAAACTGTAGAAACTTAATGACTGGAAAAGTAATTAAATATATATAATTTATATTATATGTATGTATATTTACACTTATGTGATCTTAGTTATGAATACACACACACACACACACACACACACACACACACACACGCCCAAGGTTCCAAAAATAAATGTCTGCATTGATTATTTCTGGATGTCAAATCAGTGATGACTTTTGCTTTTCCATGGAGATGTTATACCATGCTGCTTTCTGACAACATATGATGTGTTTTAATCAGGCTGAGTCATAGTATGTCACGTAGAGACAGTTTTGGCTACAAGAAAAAAAAGCCTAAAATATAGTGGCTGGAACCACAGATGAGTTATTTATATAACAAGAAGTCAAGAGATTGGTCACCAGCTTTAGTAAATGTCACAGTATGTTCAGAAGACCAGCTGCCTTGGTCTTAGTAAATGTCATCATTTACTAAAGCTGTATATTTTCATTCTGTCCTCCTCAGCTGTTTACTATTTGGCTTTATGCTTGTTGCCTCATGGTCACACGATGGCTGCCATGATTCCATGTATCACATCAGCGTTCAAGGCAGAAACAAGGGGGGAAAGAATGGGACCAGATGTATGTGCTCCTGTTGACAGTAGAGAACAAACCTTTTCAGAATCCCCCTACTTCATGTCTCTCACAAAAAATGAGGGTCGTGGCCACTGAGACTTTTAGCCTCTAGAGCAAGACGCAGCAGTGTTTAAAGGAGTTGCAGATGGTTGTTGGGCTAGGCAGCCAACAGTGTCTGCCACACAGGAAAATAGATTATATTTCACTTACGAACCATGGAATGACAGAAACGAGAGTTCTAACCACGTGCTTTTTCTCTTGGATAGATGCATGTCTATTCTTTGGGAATGACTCTCTACTGGTCGGCGGGGTTTCACGTTCCACCAAATCAGGTCTGTGAACAGGATTCTCAAAGTCTTTCCCGGTGATGTGTCTGGACTTATTTAGTCTGTTTTCCCAGGGCAGAGACCACATCTGCTGAGCTATGCACCACCACTCTGTCCTGGGTTCTAGGAAGGATTGCCAATCGATGTTAATTCTGAGTCCAAAAAGAGCCTCAGAATCCTACTCAATGTGGCAGTCCAGGCAGCCACAAGTTGGGACTGGCAAGCAAGATAGGGCTTGCATGCCACTCTAGTCCAGAGGAAGTAGGGAGCTAGAGAAATTTATAGGTGCTGAAGATGCCAATTTATAGAAAAGGTCTTAAAGCAGCCCTTACTGAAGTGAGATGCTTCCATGAAAAAGAGTTCTGTGCTTAATCCATCCAGGAAAATGTTCCCTACAATGTCTTCTTCTTGAAGATTTATCAGAGTAGGTTATTAAAGACTCTGAGAAGGCTTAAAGTGCAGAAACTTTTAAGCTCTATCACAGCATTTTATAAAAATTCGGACTACAGAGTGCGTGTGTGTCTGCTTGTATGTGTGAATATCCATCTGCCGCTATGACTATTTTGTGGAAACTAGCGTAACGAGAGTACACGTTGGAGAACTCTATCCAGTCTGCTTGGCTTCTCTCTCCTCCCTACCCTCCTTCCTCCCTTCCTTTTTGCCATCTCACCCTTGTCTTCTCCAGTTCAACATCCTCGTGCTTCTGGTGCTCCTTCCGAAAGGAGCCCTGGCCACCCTCCTCTTCTGTGGAATTATTCCCAGCTCTCCACTCCCCAGGGGGTTGCATTTCACTCCTCAGCACAGTATGTGTCCTATGTAATAACACACTGCGCTTGCAAGGGCCCCACACTTGACTTACTGCTCTGCATTAAAGTTCTGAGCCGTTTGAACAAGGGCATCGTCCTTTTGCCCTGGGCCTGGTTCTGCCCGTGGTCCCCTTCCTTCCAGACACGTGCCAGCCTTTGCCCCCACTGCTTCCTCCATCTGCGGTTCACCTCCCACCTTTCTCCCAAGCAACCCGAGTGTGCTCTTTGACGTTTAGTTCAAGTTCCTTCCCCATCTCCCTCCTCCCTCCCCAGCATGGGCCAAGGGCCTTCCTCTGTGTTATGACCTTGTCTTGAACTTCCCAAGATCAAAGCCCTTGCCACCCTGTACTGTGCTTGTCTCTCTGAGTGACCATCTTCTCCATTAGACTTTGAACCTCTTGAAGACAGGGACTGTCTCCCACCTTATATCTCAAGTAGCTGTGCAGTCGGCACGTTAGAGGCCCTGTGATGTGCTACACGAGTGTAGGACTCAGCAGCCTGCATACATGTGAAGACAGAGATTCACGGCTGATGCCCCACAGCAGGAAATGGTAGAGCAGCCTTCGTCTGAAAAATGACTTGCAGTGTGGATGAGTGTTAGGAAAACATCTGACTGTGAGTCTGAACCGGACACCCTTTCCATATAAATGGTGGCCACTTAAACGCAGGAGGAGAGTGTTTAATAAAATACCCCTTTTTCCTTTTGCCTGATGAGCTCGTGTGACATGAAGTTCAGTCAACGATTATTGGCCTTATGCTGACCACTGGTGATTCCAAAGTGAAAAACTTGTGGTCTTGGAGCTCACATTCTAGGCGAAAGACCCGGTGAGAACCACCCAAATAATCGGAGAAAATGATAGGCTGCCCAGGTGAATATGAGTTAAAGGCTGATCCTGGTTTGATCTGGGTCCTTGGCATAGGCAGAAATCCACTTTGTCAAGCACCTGTTTTTCGTAGGGATTTCAAGCATGTGTTTGGGCTCCCTAGGCACCAAAGGGCGTTCCAGATTAGAGAGCGGCAAACCGCACGCAGCTGGTGCAGAGATAATTGCTCTGCATTTTGTGGTCTCAGTGAAGGAGCCCGTGTCCCTCCCTAAGCCAGGCAGAAGGAGTGGGCATCTGTCTAGTTAATGAGAACATCCGTTCTTGCTGGTCCCCGGGCACGCCTGATAGGACACTGGCCTCAGTGGCTGGGGCTCTGTCAGCCTCTCACAGGGCTGCCCCGCTCTCCAGCCCCTGCAGCTCTGCCAACCCCTGCGCTCCATCCTGCTGGCCATGTGCGAAGACCAGCCCGGCGGGCGGCTGCCCCTGCAGTCTGTCCTGGAAGCTTGTCAGATTCACTGGGAAGAAGCGGCTGTCCACCCAACTTCTGCCAACCTCCACGTCAGACAGCTGGTCGGCTTGGTCCTGGGCGCCATCTCAGAGGTCAGTGTGGATCTGTGCTTTTCAACCTTGGGGCCTTTCCCTGGCCAGGTGCAGCTGCTGAAACTCAAATGAGCTAAGTTTTAGTTCGTTAGAAGGAAATACAACATTCAATTCCGCAGTCACACCCACCACACTTAAATGCTCATTAGCCACTTGCAGCTGGAGAGGGCCGTGCTAGACAGGGAAGATCTAGAACTTTCCTGTTATTGCAGTTCTCTTGGGCAGCACTGGTGAAGACCTTCGGGGGAGCCTAGATTTCTAATGTGGCCAAGACCTCTGAGATCTTTAAAAGAGCCTCTTTGCATTAAAATGATTATATATATGACCCATGAGTTAGCTCTCTTATCAAAATTCAGATCTAGGCCTGATGTGAGAGCCCGTCCCTGACTGCGCCTGCGTGGCCCCTGGTCCCTCCCTCTCCGCTGCCATCTTATGCCTGCAGAGGGGCCCCTTGCTGTGGTAGCCTCACTGTGCTGCTTACTACGTTGTGTGGCTGCACCCTTCGAGTGCTCTCCAGCACCTAACAAGGAGTCTGGCACGTCCTAAGCATTTGGCTTAGGCTGGGCTACCCTGAAGCAAAGTCAGGGCATTTTTCTGCAAGTCAGTGATTGGGGAGGTGCTCCTCGGAGAGGGAGTGATGGAAGGATGTGTGGGTGGGTCAAGCTGAGTGAGAAGGTGGTCTCAGGTGGGGACGGCCTCAGCCTGGTGTCATGGGAAGCTCCAGAGCAGGAATCGGACCAGCCTTGGTTCCCCGTGAGGCCAGGACAGAGCTGGGACTCAGGTGGGGCAAGTGAGGTGCCAGCTGTGCAGCGCTGCCCGTTAGCAGGGGGCGTGTTGGAGGCTTGAGACCAAGACTAACAGGGGGCCGTGTGGGTGGAGAGGAGGAGTGGCTGGGGAGGCTGCCCACAGCCAGCCAGAGGCTGCCTCTCCCAACCTGTCCTCCTGTTCTGAACTTCTCTCTTGGCGCGTAAACATGTTCCTCCCGTGCACTGAGCCACAGGATTCCGTGGGGAAGGAGGGCTCTTACTTGAAAGACACTGGAGCCTGCCATCCATCACGTGCCATTGTCCCCTGATGGGCACTGTGGTGAGGCCCAGCATTGCCATCAGAAAATTGTAAAGTGATTTTGATCACTTATTCAACTCTAACTGGGGCACTGAGCTGGGTGAGCTACAAGGGTGTGTAAAGCACGCGACGAGGTCGCAGGAGGTAGACGAGCAAGTGAATTTGTTGCAATGCGGTGTGACAGAGGCAGATGTGAGTAACGTGCCGAGGGGAGGTGATGAGAAGACACTCACAGCAGCAGCTATGGAGAGGGCAGAGGTGGAGAGGCTGGAGTGGAGACGATGTAGCTCTGAGTCTTGGGAGCACAGGGGCGCTCATCAGGGAGCCCCGGCCTGCGGTGGGGGCGTGTGGCCCAATGCACAGGTGTGCGTGAGTGGGCAGGTTTTCGGGGGTGGGGGCGAGGGTGTGTTGGTGGGGGCAAGGGTATGGGTGCGATCGCCCTGGTGGCTGCTGTTCTCCTTGCTGGGCTCCCAGTGTGAAGGACAGACTCTTCCACGCTGACTCAAACTGACGGCCGGGCTGTATGTCTGTGTGTAAGCATTCCCTCTTGACCTTGGGATGTGGATGTGTGTGCACTTGGCTGTCAGGTGGAGAGGAGGGCCGTGGAGGAGAGCTCCCCTGGGCAGCGAGACAGAGGCCACCTGCTCAGGAGCAGGCTGCGTCAAGCGAGCTGTGAGAGCCAGGCGGCGTGGGCTCTGGGGCATCCGCGTCGCTGCAGAGGTGGGTGAAGAGCCCTGGCCTTCCCTGGGCAGGCTGATGATATCCCCCGCATTGATTCCTGCTCCTTGCGTCGTTTCATGGCCCGATGTCCATGCTGTGGGCTCAGAGAAAGCCTGGGCAAGCCCCATTCTTCCAGGTTGCCCCTGAAGAGGAGGGACTGAGCTTAGGACTCCTCCTGTGTCCTGAGGAAAGCTTCACTTGGAGATATAATTTAGCTGAGTTATTTATAGCCAACGTAGGCTCTTGAGTTTTAACTGTCCGAGTTGACAAAAACAAATTTAAGCAAACATCATGAAAGACAATTTTTTCCTTTAATTGGTTTCTAGGCGGAATGAAAGGAGAAGCAATTGGTAAAGATTGTTTTTATTGTTGCTCTAAGTGTGTTGGAAGAATGGCTTCTAGAATAATCTTCAAATCTACTGTTCTCTACTTTTCAACTGAATGTGAGATTTGAAAAAGAAAATAACGTTGCTGTCTGTTGTCCCTAAAACAAAGTGCTCTTTCTTGTTAGGCTTTCTCTTTCCCAAACTCCCCCAACCCGCTGTGACTGCTATTTCTGTTTGTTTTTAGCATGAGGAAACAGAAAGTTCAAGCAACTTTGTCGACGTCACACAGCTATCAAGTCGTGACGCTGATATCTGTACCCTAAGTTACTTAATGCAGGAAAACTGTGCTATTTGCTCTTGCCCGTGACTTTCGCTATGATGTTTGGCTAGTTTCAGAGAGAAGCACGGAGGCCCAGAGCTCCCTGGAGCCCGGACTGAACCCAGCAGCACACGGTCGCTGCAGCGCTGCTGTGAACAGGTGGGCACAGTGCTGTGAGCCCGGGGTGGGGTATCGGCATGGGAGCGGCTGAACTCTGCTTCTTCTCTTTTTGATGATTAATGAGAAGTCTCTTGCTTTTCAAGGAAAACCCAACCCTATTCCACTGGCAGGTGAAGAAGCCACATTTAAGCAGATATGGACTCAAGGTGATGAGGGGCCTGATGGCAGCTTCACCATCAGGGTGTTCTCTCTCCTCTCGGAACCAAGTTAGGCTCAGTTTGGAAACAGTATGCTGTTATGTAGAGACTGTCTATATTACATGAGTTGCACGACAAACAACCCCAAAACACAGTGTTAAAAACAATGACTTATTTAACCTTTGATTCTGTGTTAGGAATGTAGGCTGTGCTCAGCCTAGAGGGAAGCTGTTTCCACCGTTAACTGTTGCTTCTTCTCTGACTCCTGGCCAGCGCCCTTCCCGTTCAAGTTCCCCCGGACCTTCAGGAAGGCCCACGGCTCAGCTCCGGTTCTGCTCTCCTGGAAAACTCCTGGCCAGCAACTCCTTCCCAAAGGGGTTTTCTGCAAAGAAAGGGAAAGGTGAGCAAAAGAGGATCGAAGGGCACTGCCACAGGCAGTGTGAGAGAGGAGCCGTGTGTGGCTGACCCGGCAAATGAAAATGGGCAGGGTGCTGCTGAGGGCCAGCCTCCCCTGGCTGAGACCTACAGAGCTGGACTGAAATGACTTCCAGCCTGACAATTCAGGGCGATAGGAGTTACGGAGGGGCCTTGCTATAAACTCTGTAGGATAGCAGGTTGAAGGTGCCAGGTCACACCGTTCAGGAAGTTCACGGCTGTTGATGTGAGGTGGGGACAGAACAAGGGAGGCGGTGAGAGAGCTGACAAGGCCGAACGTGCTTGGAAGGCGCCTTCTAAACAGGTGACGTGTGGAAGCAAAGGAGTGGCTGGGGTAGTTCAGGAGAGAGTCTCCAGGCTGGTTGGCACAAGAGCGGGAGAGTTGGGATGAGCGTGGGGAGCTGGGGCTCAAGAGTGGCAGGCTGGCTCACCCCGCTGGGAAGTCCAGGCTGACAGGAGGGACCATGTTGGGGGGCCCCTGCTCATGGCTCTGGGGACCCGAGACTCCTGGCAGGCAGTCTGGTCTCTGCTGAGGGGCCAGCTTGCTACACCTGTGCTGGAGGGTGAGACTGGGGTGGTCCCAGTTTGTACCTTCTGCCCGAAACAGCCTTGGCGCCAGCAGTCAGAGCCACTTTCAGTGTTCAGATAATAAGTGCCCCTTCCTCCATGTGTGACACTGACATCAGCTGAAAAACTAACCACTCAAGGCCACACTGGCCACGGGGATAGGCACCCCTGGGCCTGTGACAAGCCCCTCCAGAGCAGGTTGCTCACCGATGAGGCCGCCTCTGCCGGGCCTTCGGTGGAGTATCAGGGCCCTTTGGGAATGTCAGACCCTGAAGCCCCCAGCAGGCTTTGTCTGCCTGTCTGTCTGTTGTGGAGAGATTTTCCTGGTGTGCTCAACTAATCAGGGATGAGTGGAGCCTGGCATAGCCTCAGGACATCCTCTCCTGTGTGGCGATGAGTGCCATATTCTGCTCCAGCCCCTGTTGCCCTCCAAGACCACTCTCAGGTCCTCGTGAGCTTGGAGGGACAGGGGTCGGATGCTTCTATACTAGCAACTCTCTCAGGACATGCATTACCCCCGGCTGCACTTTTGGCCTCTTGAGACAGAAGTCCTGATGGGTACCCTTGGGGGACACATTAGAAGGCCCACCTAGGGACTTCCCTGGAGGTCCAGTGGTTAAAACTTCACCTTCCAATGCAGAGGATGTGGGTTTCATCCCTGGTTGGGGAGCTAAGATCCCACATGCCCTGTGTCCAAAAAAGTAAAACATAAAACAGTAATAACATTGTAACAAATTCAGTAAAGACTTTAAAAATGATCCACATTAAAAAAAAAATCTTAAAGAGAAAGGCCCACCCAATCCTGTGCAAAAGGGGCTGAAAATGTACACCCCACAGGATGATGGCTGGGTATAAATAAAAATGACATCAAGGCATGTCCTGGGTCACAAGTGTGCTATGGAGATGAAGTACTGTGATACTGAGAATAAATACTCAGGCACTCTACCGATCCAACATCCAGAACAAGGTAAAATGTTTACTTTGAATCTAAATCTCAAAGTATTGTTGTTTTCAAAATCTTGTTGCATATATTTATACATACAATGTGTTGTATAATTTTGAGACATATAAAAGATTATATGATGATGCATGAATTACGACACTTAAAATGAAGTGGACACTCAAATGAAGAGCTGGAAGAACATCACCAAAGCCACACCTGCTTGTTGAAGACATCTGCTCTGAGATGCCTAGCCTAGCTATGGCCTCAGCCAGCCCAGTTGACCCCATCGCACTGAAACCTGCTTGCTGCTGGTTTTGGGGAAGGGAAGGCTGATCGTGGGTAGGAGGAGGTGAAACCATGGGAGAAGTTCATTTCTAAAGCTGGGGCTCCAGCCCTGTGGAGCTTGACTTTGATTTCTCTTCTTTACCGAGAGTAACTCTGCCTATTTCCTCAGTTCTCCAGGCCGGAGTTTGCCCTGATGGCTGGAGAGGCCCCGGTGACCTTGTATTTGCCTGGATCAATTGTGGTAACCACTGGGTTAGACTGGGGTAGGGTGGGGGCGGGGCTGAAGGGTGGTGAGTGGCCAGCTGAGCAGTACCCGAGGCTGATCAAGCTCTGAGGGGCTTACCCTTTCCTCCAGGAGCCTGCCAGCCCTTGCCAAGTCGCACTGCTACCTGACATCCATCCTTCAGCATCTTCTTCCCCTTTTGGAAGAAGCCTCTGTGACTTCTCACCAAGTCCCTCTTGTCCTTCCAGACGAGCTCTGTCTTCATCTTCCTCTTTAGTTGGGAAATACTGCTGAAGCATCTAGGGGGTGCCAGGCGCCGCTCCACACCCCAGATCTCTTGATATGAAAAACCCAGACATTCCTTTTCACATGGAGTTTGTGTTCCAGCATTATGCATTTATTTTCTGGAGAGGAAAAGTCAGTCTCCCTTCCTTTGGTCTGTTGGCTCAACCCAGGCAGACCTGGATTGGGGGTGAGTGACGGGCTATCCCTTCTGAGGCTCGAGGAAAGAGCTTTGGTGAGTTAGTCCATTGTGGGCACAGCCACTGCCTGCCCTGCTCTGAGGTGTTTGACTGGGACCCTTTCTGAACCAGCACTCTGGGGAAGAGGGGAGAGATGTTGGAATATATAAGCGGGTAGCTGCCCTGAGTGAAGGTTGGCAGAGGTTGCAGGGTAGGGAGGGGGAGGAGGAAACTGGAAGGGGCCTGGGCACCAGGGAACAGAGAAGCTGGCAGCCAAAACCCATTACCAGAGGTGGGCAGGCAGGACCACTGTGGACCCAAGCTCTTTGTGCATGCTCTAATGGACGTCATTTAGAAAATGCACATTCAAACATAGTCATTACAAATTGCAAGAGAGCAACTGCAAAGCATTAAACTCAAGCATGGGCACGTGTGCTACACAGCAACCAGGAGACACAGGTGCGGATGGGCGGGAACCGAAATGGCTTAGAGTGTGCCCTGTGGCCGTGCCTGCCTGCGGTCATGGGGAATCCCAGTCTCACAGGGCCCCCAGCCCAGTGCTGGGGAGTGGAGCTGCCGCTGGCTCTGACAGGGTCACGGTGTGGGGGCAGGCTTGGCCTCAATGGAACTAAAGCCATCTGCGGTGTCCATCATGACTGTCTTTTAATGAAGACTTTCTGAGGAGGTCGGGCCAGGCCTCAGGCTAGGCTTGGGGCACAGGCGATGCTCAGCCCTCATCCTTAGGGAGCAGGGCCCCTGAGCACTAGGAACTGGGGGAGCAGAGAAGGGAGTGGGTGGCTCAACCCCCAGGTTGCAGATGAGAGGTCCTGAGCCCGACCTGGAAACCTGGTAGGAGCTTGCATGAGAGGGTGGAGGGGAAGGGCACAGGGGGTAGTGGGCAGTGTGGGCAGAGATGCGGCGGACCAGCTTTTGTGGAGCGGACCGATGAGCTCTTCTGGGCGGCTCGGCGGAGGTGACGGTGGTCGGGGTGGGGCTACAGGGGCAGGTGCATCTGGAATTAATCTGAGCAGGGTCAGGGGCAGCAGGCAGATGTGCTGCACATCCTTGGATGCACCTCTGCCGATCAATTTCTCGGTCCACAGCAATCCGCCAAGCTCTAGCCCTCCCTCCTCCTCGGATGGGTGCCCACCCAGGCTCTCTCTGCCCACCCAAGCTGTGCTCTGTCGTGACCTGGGGTCAGTATTGCATTGCCCACTGCTCTGGGGGGGTATGGTTCACCGTTGTGGCCCTGGAGCCCCAGGGATTTTTGCAGGGGAGAGACATCCGCTACATGAGCGCCCCCAGCCTTCCTGGCCCCTGCAGAGCCTGGCAAAGAGCAGGGATTTGAGTCCAATTCCGCCTTTTACTAAGTGCAACTCTGGGCTGGTCCCTTCAGCCTCTGAACCTTGCTTCTCATCTGCTGAACAGGAATCATAAACATACTCATCTCTTAGGCTGCTGGTCAGTTAAATGAAAAAATGCGCATAAAGTGGGCAGCACAGTAGCTAGCCCATGGTAAAGACTCCATGTCTTTTAGTTATTGTTACGGTTTTTACTGTTCTTGTTTTCAGACCAAAAAAGCGAAGTCCTACTTGGCTCTCAGGGGCCTCTGTGTGGTGCTGCTGAGCGGGCAGCGCCTGGAGGTGAAATGTGACGTCACATCGACAGTGGGAGCTGTCTTTGGTGCCATTGCACCCTTTGCCAACCTCGGGGAGCTCACCTACTTTGGCCTGGCTTACAAGAAAGGTAAGTGGCTTCCAGGTAGCCCACAGCTGGCCTGATGCCTCAGGCAGCCTGGTGTCTCGGTGTGTGTGTGGCGAGTGAGCTCAGTGACACATTTGCGTCCGACTTTTTGTGACCTCATGGACTGTAGCCCACCAGGCTCCTCTATCCATGGATTTTCCCGGCAAGAGTATTGGAGCAGGTTGCCATTTCCTACTCCAGAGAGTCTTCCTGACCCAGGGACTGAACCCTAGTCTCCTGTATCTGCAGGCAGATTCTTTACGACTGTGCCGCCTGGGAAGCCCAGTGTCTCGGTCCCCGAGTTCTAGTCCTTCTAACAAAACTGCTTGAGACTAGGACGCTGCACTTACCCATGTAGATACAGAGCACCCGGCTTGCAACAGAAACGGAATAAGTACTCAGCTCTGTGGTTTTAATCTTATTTTTATAAGGTGGTCACTGGGAGGCAGATGATAAGTGATAGCTCCTCAGATAAATATTCATATTTTCTCTTCTGGGTGCTGCGTTTCTTTTCTCTGACACTCTCGTCTTGGTTCCCTCTTCTCGGCCCCTCATGGACCCTCAAAGGTCCTGCGGCTAAATCCAGACAGCTTGCTCCCTGTCTCTCTGCTAGACTCAGTCGGCTCTTGTCCCACCCTTCGGGCAGAGCTCAGCGCTGTGAGTCTGCTGCGTGGCCCCTGCCTGGCTGCTTTCCTCTCTAAACACTCTCTACTTTCATTTCAGGGAAAGAGTTCTTTTTCCTGGATGCTGAAACCAGATTGTGCAAAATAGCCCCTGAAGGCTGGAGTGAGCAGCCCCAGAAGAAGAGCTCCCCAAATGCCTTTGTGCTCTTTCTAAGGATAAAGTTCTTCGTGAGTCACTGTGGGCTGCTCCAGTGAGTGCCTCAGGCCTCTTGGTTTGTTCCCTAGGCCGTCTATGTCTGTCCAGCCTGACATTAGAGACAATGGGTGGGCAAGGGCTTGGCAAATTAATGTGTGCACACATTACAACAATTACTGGATTCCAGTATGACAGAAGAGGGGGAAGAGTCAGTGTTTGGGGACAAGCCCTGTCAAAATGAAAACTTCACCCTTTTGTTTCAAACATATGCCAGTCAAGGTCAAGTTCTCTTTCTCCTGACCCCAACATGCCCCACCTCCCGGCAGCTCATTGACGAGGATGGGAGGAGGGGGTCACTGCTTTGGGACTGGATCACTCTCTCTATTCCTTTGCTTATTAGACATACCATCTGACTAAGTATTTCTTACTTGAGCCACAAGAACAAACATCCCCATGGATGTTGTCGGAAGTGAGTAACCCTGTGTCTTGGGCACAGAATAGCCCTCAGCAAGTGACAGGCGGCATGGTCTGGATAAACAAGCTCACCCTTGTGTTACTGGCGTTGCCCTCTGGGTTCTGCTCACTTGCATCCCGTCTTCTCTCCTTTTCCTGCTTCACAGACGGAGGAAACCCCCTGGCTCTAGTCCTGTCCTTTGCCCTCAGCATTCCAGAACCCTTTATTCTGCATCTCTTTGGCAGGCACAGCTGGACAAGGCATCAATTTTACCTGCAACTTCGGAAAGACATCCTGGAGGAGAAGCTGTATTGCAACGACGAGACGCTGTTGCAGCTGGGGGTCCTTGCTCTGCAGGCTGAATTTGGCAGTTACCCAGAGGAGGTAGGCATGGAGATCAGGGGCCCTTGGGTGAGGTCACTGGAGAGGCAGTTATGGGACAGTGGGGAACTGTTGTAAATGTGAAGACAGCCTGTGTTCTTAGCACCTACCACTGAG
>SJYF01000205.1:2168087-2198621 GCA_006410515.1 Procapra przewalskii | reverse complement strand
CCTTGCCAGAGGACAATGACAGTAGAATCTGAATGCAACGGCCAAAAATCAGGCATTACTGAACGGTGGCTCCACCACTTTCTACTGAACACTGCTGCTAAGCTGCTGAGCTGCTTTGGTCATGTCCGACTCTGTGCGACCCCACAGACGGCAGCCCACCAGGCTCCGCCTTCCCTGGGATTCTCCAGGCAAGAACACTGGAGTGGGGTGCCATTTCCTTCTCCAATGCATAAAGTGAAAAGTGAAAGGGAAGTCACTCAGTCGTGTCCGACTGTTACCGACCCCATGGACTGCAGTCCACCAGGCTCCTCTGTCCATGGGATTCTCCAGGCAAGAGTACTGGAGTGGGGTGCCATTGCCCTCTCCACTACTGAATACTAGGATTGAACAACTTCTAATTTAATTCAGTAAATTAAGTTCATTGGATTTGGGCACTTTCTTGGGTGGTAATGAGTCTATATCAAAAGTCTTAAACTTGTGTGTCTATATATCCAGATTTAAAGAAAATCTAACTGTGTTCCTTCCTCCTATATACTGGGATCTAACTGAATCACTGATACTAAATATGAATAATAAATACATGTATCCAGGCTCTTAGTACCAAGTACTAAGCTGTAATCTCTCTCTCCCTCTCTCTCTCCATATATAAACATCTTTCTCTGTATATAATCTCTAAGTAACCCTGTGAAGTAGTTGATATTATTTCTATTTTAGATATAAGGCAGCTGAGGTCCAGAAATGTGAATTACCTTGCCCAGGGTTTTACCTATTGATTCTTCTTCAGGTTCTCTCCTCTGCTTTATGTTAGCTCAAGGGTAGGACATGGGGTAAAGGCAATCAGTGGCCCAGTCTTCACCCGAAAGGAGGCCACCGTCAGTTAGTACAAAGCTGCTCCCAGTGACTGGACACTTTGGTCTTTGGATCATAGGGTGATTACAGGTGCGGTAGGCAGGGACCCTATCCAACCCTAAAGCTGGAAGAGGCCAGCTTTAAGAGTGCCGCCGCACGCTGGTTATGGGGTCTTGGGCAAGAGTTAATGCTTTTCACTTTGCTTTCTTATGTTTGAGCCGGGGTCACACCTTCCTGGCGGGCATGTAAAACAGATGGAAAGATACATATGTACTTGTGTGTTTGGTGCCCATCGCATGACAAGAGCTCAGTAAGGGGGAACTGCCATTGTAACTGTCCGCTGCTCCTGCGTTTTCATAATTGGGTCACACGAGTTCCATTTAGGCTTGTAGAGCACATCCGGAATCTTCCCTTCCTCTGCTCTAAATGCGTCATCTTTCACGAGGTGCTAAACTCACACGACTCCCAGCTGCTGTGAAAGACCTCCCCATCACTGGAGGAAAGCATGGTGCCCCACGCAGAAATGCCGCCGAGACCCCAGCCTTCTGCCAGCTGTCAGTTTCCTCTTGGCTTGTTTTTCTAGGTGTTTGCGGTAATACCTCAAGCGAGGAGAACAGCACAGCCAATCCAGGGGCATTCTCTACAGACAGCCTGAGCAACGGGCCCCGGGAAAGTTTTTCATCACACACACAAGACCGGGAGAGAAATATCGAAGAACTGGAAATGGCTCAGACTCAGAGCGTGATGCCCAGGTTGAGGCCTCAGCTGTCTGCTCTGCCGTTCAAGGTAATCATCCTCTTGCTTCACTCTAGGACCCGGAGTAAAGAGAACAGGCTGTGGAGCCCAGCAGCCTTCGCTCAAAAGTTCTTCTTTGTTTTCTGTTTGCCACGTCAGCCGGAGAGCCAACACACCAAGGAAGAGACAAAGGCTGGCTCTGGGGTGCAGGGAGCTGTCTGCTTTAGTTCCCGGGCAGTCCCTCCAGCTGTGTCTCACGGACGGACGGTGTCCTTGCCCCACAGACCTCTCTCCCTTTTGCTCTGAGTCCCATGGAGCGGTGTCAGCCGCATGTCTTCTGGCTCACTCCGCCTCAAAGCCCTGTGTCTAGAAGGAAACTCTGTTCTCCTTTCGCCCACCGTGACCCCAGTTGTGTGGGTTTTCCACATCAAGCGATTCTGACACTAATGGGCTGGAATTAGCACCCGGCCCCACAGGTGAAGGGCTGGCTCCTTGAAATGGCTCCACTTCAGACCACAATCAAGGCGTTGGTCCCCAGGTTACCCACACTCCTGTCCGACTTGGCTGCAAACTGGAGTTCTCTGTAACCACCTCCTGGGGTTTGTTAATTTCCTAGAACAACTCGAAGAACCCAGGAAAACAGTTTCATTGAGAAACGGTTCCGTTTCAAATGGAAATCAGCCACTGCTGATTTATTGTAAAGGATGTTTTTAATGGAAGCGGGCACATGCAGAGATGCACAGGGTGGAGTCTGGAAGGGTCCTGAGAGCGCGATCGTCTCCCTCTGGAGTGCGGGTGTGCCACACTTGCTGCGCAGATGGGTTTATCAACACAGCAACCATGAATCCCATACTTTTAAAATGTTTATGGAGGCTTCAGCACACAGACACGATGGATCATTAGCTCAACCTCCAGCTCCTCTTGCCTCCCCAGAGGACGGGGAGTTGGGTGGAGTGGAAAGTTCCAAGCTCCTAATCATGGCTTGGTTTCCTGGTCACTAGTCTCCATCCTGAAACTGTACAGGAAGCCAGAGTTTGCTCTTTAGAACCAAAGGCATTCTCCTCACCCAGAAAATTTCAAGGGATTTGAGAGCTCTGTGTCAGGAACGAAAGTCCAAGACCAAATATCCGTACCAAAGGTTTTTTAGCTTACTTCAGCCTTTTTATTTCCTTGTGCTAATTGTATTTTCTGACAAGGCAGACCAAGAAGAAGCTAGGCCAAGGAGGCAGGACAGAAGGCTGGAGTGTGTGGCCCCATCTCCTTGGCACAGTTCATTGAAAGATCCTTCCCCATTAGGAGTAGCTCAATATGGGCAGGTGTGTCTTATCACTGCCATCTCCCCACCTTTTACAGTGCCTGGCATGTAGTGGGTGCTCAATTAAGCTTGCATGATTGGAAGGATGACTCCGCATATCATGCATGTCACAGCACTGAGCAGAACGCCTGGGATGAGGTAGCTAATTTTCTCGTGTCCTTCCCTCATGCATTCACTCACTGTCGAGTAGAACCCGTGCAGCTACTCTCGCTCAAGACGGCTGAAGACCCTCCTGAGGTTTTCTTCTGCTGGGGAAGCCACTATGTGTCTGGTATCCAGCATGCCCTCACTTGAATGGTGTCATGTATGTAGGAAGCGTCTGAATGACTTCAGTTCTCATAGCAATATTTGCATCTCAAATAGAAAAAGAAGGGAATCTATTGAGTCCTTGTTAGGTATTAGGCATCATTCATACTCACTGTTAGAAGGAGATCTCTCATTCCAGTTCTGTGGATTGGGAGACAAGGCTGGAGAGACCAGGAGACAAGTACAAGTCTCATACAAGGAATCCTCTGTTGGCCCAACCCTGAAACTTATGATTTTTTTAGTGTGTAACTTTTTTTCTTTATCTCCTGAGAGCAAGGGAGAGGTGAGAGATGCCATCTGCTTAGGCAGGGCCCGTGCCTTCATACCTTCTGTCTTTCTGTTTGTTTGTGGCAGGGTGCTGGTTCTTCCTGTCCTCCATCACCTTCAGAAACCACTGCCAGCGAAATTTACTTTGTGGAGCTGGTTAAAGAAGATGGGACCCTTGGATTCAGTGTGACTGTAAGAATTTCTAAGAGAGTTTGAAAAGTAAATAGTTGAAAGAAGTTCATCTGGAGTCTTGGTGGACATTGCACTCATATGCCAATCTCTAATAACCCAGTGCCCATTGGGTACAAGCAGCACAGCAGAAGTGATGGACCAAGAAAATCTGGGGGAGCCTCAGTGAGGAATAGGAGTTGAAGGTGAAATTGGGGGGCTAATGACAGACTTGGGATGAGCAGACACTCCAAGGAACACGGTTGGAATTAAGGTTACACTGGGCAGTAAGGAAGGGTGGCAGGGTGGGGACTCAGGGACACAGGCCGAAGATGAGTGGGGTTGTCTCCAGCCATCCGCAACAGGGACACGTGGGGCCTCATGCCCCCATGTCCAAGGCCAGGACAAAGTCAGGTTGGCAAGACTTCTATTCAGGATGGACACTGCATTTGATTCCAGAGCTCCGTCTGGCAGACCCTGGAGGAGTGAGGATAAAAATTGTACATAAATGATGTAACCCCACTGAATTATATGTATGTACATACATGCATGGAAAAATTAGAAGAAAAAGGGTTAGATCTTTGTCTGGTGACAGTGCGGACCTTAGTGATCTATTGTTAAGTTAAGAACAGTGATTTGCAGAGCAGTGTGTAGTCGGCTTCTTCCTTTGCATACGGAGATCGACACACAAGTGCATAGGACAGGGCAGGGACCAGCCTTTTGGATCATAGCTGTATCCAGCTTTGCTGGCCTCTGCTTATGAAGACACAAAGTGATACATTGATATGATTCATTTCTGAGCATCTGCCATGGGCCAGTGCTGGGCTGGGAACAGCACAACTCCCTCATCCAGCTCATATTGTTATACTTCTTATGAGCATCTAACCTTCCTGCTCACTGCATAATATAGCCTAAACGAACAAGTGGATATATAAGATGGTGTCACATGGATAGGAGGCGATAGGTAAAGCTGCACGGCAGATGGGGGCTCTCTGAGTCAGGGAGGTTGGGGAAGCCCCTTTAGGAGGGGAGCAAATGGCTGGAGAGTTTTTTTTAAATTGTATTTTCCAGGGAGGAATTAACACAAGCGTGTTCTGTGGAGGTATCTACGTGAAATCCATCGTTCCTGGAGGGCCAGCTGCCAAAGAAGGGCGGATCCTGCAGGGTGAGGGATGGGCCCTGCGTTCTGCAGTATGAGGAGCCCTGGCCTGCGGGTTGCAGCCTGCAAGCCTTGCCCAGCTCTCACTCTGTTCCCTGTGCAAATGACGGTCTCTCTAACTCTCAGCCTCTTCACCTGGAAAAGATGCTTTAGCCTGGCCCACCTACCTGACACGTAACATGGGGCTCAAAATACTTGGGAAACACAGGCGATTTTAAAATATGAGATTTTTAAATAAGCTTGTGGCCACTTGGCTTTCATGGGAGTAGTGCTCCAGCAAGCCTCCTACCTGCCCTTCCTCAAGCCCACTGCTCTGAAAGAAGGGGAGAGTTTTCACTGCTCTCCAGGATGGCCAGAATGGAGCTAAAAAATGCACTGAGATCTTACCTACATACATTTCCCCTAGAATCCCAGTGTCCCTGGCATCAACCGGGTCTCCCTGACCTTTTTTTGAAATAAAAACTATCCTGGAGAGAGGAATGTTGCCTATAGGAGTCTTGCAAAAACTTTCAAAAACAGTCTCACGGGAAGTCGAGAAAAAGGACAAGGCTGTGCTCGTTAGCTGGCTTAACTACTCTGAGCCAATGACAGAAGTTTCTAGACCACTGCATGTGGAGGTGCACACAAGGGGCCAGTACTCAGGCCCAGTCGGGGCTCCTCCCAGCTGAGCTCCCTGTTCCTCCCTGAGGCTGCACGGAGAGGTGCTGGGCAAGGTCTCCCCAAAGAGTCCTTCCTGCAGCTTGAGGAGCTCGGGGACATGACATCTTCCCCCTCCCAGGTGACCGGCTCTTGCAGGTGGATGGAGTGAGTCTGTGTGGTCTCACCCACAAGCAGGCCGTGCAGTGCCTCAAGGGCTCTGGACAGGTGAGTGCAGCATGACTGGTTACTGGGGAGCTTCCCATCCCTCCAGAGATTTCCTGGCAACATCGGAAGCTGCAGTTGCCTCTGGGTGCGAGACGGGTAGGCAGGAAACAAATGAGACTTTCTTTTCTGTTTGATTTTTTTTTTCCTTTCACATCTGCCTTTTAGCAGCACTTTTCCTTGGAGGTGTCAAAGTCAGGAGGAAGCAGGCAGGTGTTCCCAGGCAGGGAAGCTCACCTCCCGTAGAGAGCCCTGAAAATCTTACTGTCACTTGCCTAGAGTCTGGAATCAGACGCTTGGACTGAGCTGATGAAGCGAAGGGACTTCTGCCTGGCTCCGGGGTCCTCTCATACCCTCAGCTCCAGCCGTAGCTGGCCAATGCCCCCATCTGCTCTCAGGGCCTCTCAGCACTTGCACTGGCATGCACTGACACCCCAGCACGCCCCAAGTTCTTGACAGACCCATCACCTTGTGCAATTATAGGACATACTGCCCTGGGGGTCCTTTAATGACAGTGACATAGGAATCAGGATGCCCAGGGCATTAACCTTAAGTCTCTTTCGGTGCAGTATCCAGGCGGCATCTGGATGTTATGTTCTCTGTCCCACCCTCCACCTGGGGGTGGGGCCTCTGCTTGCCACAGGGTCCTAAGCCAGAGAGCTGGGGTCTCCCTCTTGGCAACTGAGCAATTGGCAGAAATGCAGAGAACTCTGCGAATGGGCAAGCTTAGGGAATGTATCTGGCCAGCCTACTAGCGGTGACGACGGGTAGCGACTTCCCTCTGGGGTCACAGGCTTGGTGAATGATCATTGCCGCAGGGGGGTGTTGGCAGGGTCGGGCTCCCTGAATGGAAGCTTAGAATCAAAAACTTCCAGGTGATGGGATCATGGCCTGGCTAACGGGAGCATACAGTGTAGGGGAGGAGGGTGGGAGACTGAACCAGAAACAAAGGGGGAGGCTGGATTGACATGAGCCCGCGATACTGTCCCGAGGGGCTGAATTTTAGGTGATGGGAAACACTGGAGACTTTCAATCAAGAGTGTTGCACGTTCAACTCATGTCTTATTTTAATCCACCAGTAACCTTGAGGGGAATGGACAGAAGAGGAGGCAGGGTCCAGGACGGCAAGGGAGAGGGTGCTTGCCCCATCTCCGCTGGCCATCGGCAACAGGAGGGGGAATGGAGAAGGGACCGTTGCGGGGGATGTTTCTGGTGGAGAACATGCAAGCCTTGGAAGCCAGCTGTGTATTTGGAGGGTGGAAGGAAGAGAGCTGGGCTACTGCAAGTGTGGCCCCTGGGAGGTTAGCTGAGGGACATGTCTGGGTTCTGAGACAGCAAAGGCAAGAACAGCAGTGTTTTAGGCAGAATGAGGAGGGGGCAGGGAGGGTGAGCGAGACAGAGAAGATGATTTGGCCTCGAATATACTGAAATGGAAGTACATGCATTACTTCCAGGATCATTTGTCCAATAGACAGTTGGAGATGTGGCTCTGGACCCCAACAAATAGGCTAGATTGGAGATTTTGATTTGAGATTCAAATGAGGCAGCTACTGGGAGTATCAAAAAAATTATGAAGCATTTGCAGTGTGGAGGGAGAGCCTCCTGGTTTCCATATGAGGGGTAAATGGAGTTCATCCACCCACACTTCTAGGTTGCAAGACTGGTCTTAGAGAGAAGAGGCCCCAGGATTGCACAGCAGTGTCCTTCTGCTAATGACAGGATGGGAGAGGAGTGCTCGGCTGTTTCCTTGGCAACAGTCTTGCCTGGAAGGCCCGCAAGCAGTGTCTCGGCGACAGATGGTGAGAGGAGAGAGAACTGAGTGTTACTATTGTCATGTCATCCTATGCTGCTTTTGAATTGTCATCTCCAAAGGGAACGCAGGAAGCCTTCATCTGGGTTCTCAAAAGATAATGAGCAATGGTGGTAATAATGGGGCCAGCTTTCTGATGTGATGGAAGGCAACCTAATGAAATATTTCTGGGGAAAAAATGTATTATCCAAAATATGGTGACCAGGTATAATTCTTCCCTGAAGCCTTCTGGGGTTTTTTGATCAGCTGCTGGAATGCTTGTGTATAAGTATTTGGGGTTGAAACTGAAATGAAAGGGTCATGCCTTTTCTGACCAAATGTCCATATTTCAGCCAAGATTTTTTTTGGCAAAGACTGAGGAATGCTGAGGAGGGTGAGAAGAGGAAGGTGCTCAGAAACCTAGCCTAGTTTTTAGCATTTAAAAAAGCAAACCCACGATCAGCTTACAGGGACACTGTAGCGCATCTTCTGATGGCGTGCCTTTCTGACTTCCCTATGGTTTTGTTTCCTGCTAGGAAGACACTTATTCCCTTAAAATATCATGATTTGGAACTTAACTGCTCTTCACCCCTTCATGGAGATTTTTCTGAAGGCATAAGTCAGGTTGAATACACGTGGTAGAGGGGAAAGGCATGTGTGTAAAATAAGCCCGTTTGCTCTTTCATCATTCCTCAGCTCACTTCACGGAGGGCCTTTGAGAAACTGACTACAGAGTGAGCTCCGGTGGTCAGATGCTGCTGCTGAAACTGGTCACGTGACATCCCCGAACCTAACTGCTTCAGACACGT
The DNA here is from genome assembly GCA_006410515.1 of Procapra przewalskii. NCBI lineage: Eukaryota > Metazoa > Chordata > Mammalia > Artiodactyla > Bovidae > Procapra > Procapra przewalskii. The sequence continues at coordinate 2,190,363 of SJYF01000205.1, read as the reverse complement.
TCATTCTTGCCCCAAATCCGAGTTTATAAATTAGCACTCTGTTCCTCTAATGAGGTGGCCCAGGCAGACTAGGGGAGGCCTAGAGACCTCTTTGGCTGCCAGACTATAAAAGTTCCTGAGTCTGTGTCCACTTTGGGTGCCCAGAAGCAGTTGTTTTGTCTACGGTCAGTTCATAGGGCCAAACAAAACGGCAGCAAAAGCATTTTCATAGAGTTGGCCATAATTATTGACATGATCTAGTTATTCCAAAAGTTTTTTTCAAATACACTAAAAGATGACTGGGTTTCTAAAAGGGCAACAGGAATCTGAGATACAAGTTTTATTAAATGATATGGGTCTATTGTAGATGGCTGTCCAAAATGTAGATGGTGCAGCCATGAAATTAAAAGATGCTTACTCCTTGGAAGGAAAGTTATGACCAACCTAGACAGCATATTGAAAAGCAGAGATATTACTTTGCCAACAAAGTCCATCTAGTCAAGGCTATGGTTTTTCCAGTGGTCATGTATGGATTTGAGAGTTGGACTGTGAAGAAAGCTGAGCACCAAAGAATTGATGCTTTTGAACTGTGGTGGACTGCAAGGAGGTCCAACCAGTCCATTCTAAAGGAGAGCAGTCCTGGCTCTTCTTTGGAAGGACTGATCCTAAAGCTGAAACTCTTAATACTTTGGCTACCTCATGCAAACAGTTGACTCATTGGAAAAGACTCTGATGCTGGGAGGGATTGGGGGCAGGAGAAGGGGACGACAGAGGATGAGTTGGCTGGATGGCATCACTGATTTGATGGACGTGAGTTTGAGTGAACTCTGGGAGTTGGTGATGGACAGGGAGGTCTGGCGTGCTGCGATTCATGGGGTCGCAAAGAGTCAGACACGGCTGAGTGACTGAACTGAACTGAACTGATACATTGTATCTTTACATCTAACTTTGTTGGCTATCTATAATTCCTCTGTCCAATATGGTTGCCACTTGCCCATGTGGCTATTGAACACTTGAGGTGTAGCCAATCCAAATTGATAAAATACATACTCAAGTTTTAAAGATTTAGTTCATAAGAAGAATGTAAAATACCTCATTAGTAATTTTGTTCACTTTGATTGCATGTTGAAAAGGTAATATTTTAGATATGTTGGGTTAAACTTTGAAATTACATATGTAGTTTGCATACACAGCTCACATCTTTCTGTTGGATGGCATTGACCCATAAAATGTATAATCGACTCTGTATCAAAGTGAACAAAGTGAAATCTTTTAACATAAAACAGATGTAATTCATCTATTTGACAATTTGCATTTTGAGGCTGGCAAATTTCATCTGTAATTTACTGAAGGATGGATCTCTTTCACGTCCCATGATACAGGCCCCAAGTTTGAGGTCAAGCTAAAAAAGAATGCCAGTGGTTTGGGATTCAGTTTTGTGCAGATGGAGAGTGAGCACTGCGGCCACCTCAAGAATGATCTCGTGATGATTAAGCGGCTTTTCCCTGGGCAGCCGGCGGAGGAGAATGGGGTCATCGCAGTTGGTGACATTATCCTGGCTGTGAATGGAAGGTCCACGGAAGGCCTGGACTTCCAGGTGGGAGGACATGAGGGGTGCAGTCCTGTTTGTGGACTAAGGTTTGTGGGCTGAGGACGTTCCTTTCAGGGCACCCACCCTCAGTGAGGAATACTCTGGGCTCCTAAAAATCACACTTGGAGTCTGAGCTTGAATCACATAAAGAGAAACTGGCAGAACATCCTCACATTAAGACTTTCATCTCAATTCTTAAGTATCTGACCTTGAGTAAGCCTTGTTTCGAGTTAGGTTTGTAATGAAACTCAAGATAAAACTCTGACTTCCGTGCTAAAGGTCTCCTAATACTCACTCCCAGAGGTGGGCATGAAGTTTCCGCAGGCCACTGTAGGTCCTTTTCTCCTCTCTTTCCCATTTCTCTATTAAATTTATAGCATTGACATGTAAAGTTGTGTAGATTGTTGTGTTTATGATAAAAAATGTAATAAAAAAGAAAGTAAGAAGTGGACACTAAAGGAGAAGAGGGCAGCAGAGGATGAGCTAGTCAGATGGCATCAATGGACATGAATTCGAGTGAACTCCAGGACATAGTGAAGGGCAGAGAAGCCTGACATGCTGCAGTCCGTAGGGTCACAAACAGCTGGACATGACTTAGTGACTGGACAACAACGATGCTTATGCCGTAGCATCTCAGTGAAATATTGCATGCATCAGTCAAGGTCCTGGGGGAAACTGGACCTTGTGAGAAAGCTTAATGAAGGTGTGGAGGTTGTTGGGAAACTCCAGGGAGAGTGTAGAGCCCTGGGGCTGAGAGCGGTGGATGCAGCTATCGAGCCTCTCCCCCAAGTCCAGAGGGGGTGGGCAGAAGCAGTTACGAAGCGCAGAAACCCAGTGAGCTGGGTGAAGTAGACTCGCTGACATCAGCTATGAAATTAGCTGAGGGATATCATGATTCCGTGATAACTGCGTGGGCAGGAAAGCCAACCTGGATGTCCCCCTCTTCCTCAGATCTGACCCCTGCTCACCCGCTCGTTGGCCGAACCCAGCAGGAAGCTTCTCTGTAGCCCACGATGCAGGTCCACCTCCAGGGCACCGAGCAAGGCGCATGAAGGAGGGATGGGGAAGGGTGGAGAATCCTCGGAACAAGATTAGAGGGGGGCTGTCTCCATCCATCCTGCACCCTTCATCTGATCCAGGAACTGTCCTCTGAGAACTGCTGCTGGGCCAGCAACCATCTAAGGAACTGGAGACACACAGACGGACAGTTTGTAGGGTCTCAGAACTCATGGGGCGGGTGGGATAGACAAGAACAACACTCACTGCGGGAAATGCGTGAGAGAGAAAAGCCCCTGCTCCACTGCTGGCACAAGGGAGCTGGGAAGGAGCCCCTTCTGTGGCAGTCCATTGTAGCCGGGGGCACTGAGTAGGGTCCAGATCAGTGGTTCCCAGGCAGGGGTGAAATTGCCTCTTGGGACATTTGGTGAAGCCCAGAGACACTTGTGGTTGTCACAGATAATGGTATCTAATGGGTAGAGACCAGAGATGTTGTTCAACATTCTGCAATGCACAGGACAGCTCTGACAACAAAGTTGTTCAGCCTAAAGTGCCAGTAGTGCTGAGATGTTGAGAAGTCCTGGTCTAGTTAGGCAATAAGAGCTCCTCAGGCAACCTCACGCCTGGGGCTTTGAGAGGATGGCTTGGAGCAAGAGGTTCACTATGGTGGGAGCTACAGATGTGGGGGGAGAGAGGAGAAAGTGGGAGAGAGGCAGCGGGTAAGACCAGGTCCTGGGTGCTGTGCTTATGCTGAGGGTGAGGTGAGCCGGAGAACGGGTTCTGCAGAAGGAGAACCTGATGATATCTGCATTTTGGAACGATTGCACGTTAGCCATGTGGAGGAAGTGAGGTGGGTGAGGGTGGAGGAGCCAGGGAGCAGAGAGGAGGGCCCTGCAGTGTCTCAGGTGAGAAGCTCCGAGGGCCTGAGCTGAGCCTGAGCAGGTCGGGGCTGAGGGTCAGGCTTTAGAGATTGGAGTGGTGCCATTTATGTGACCGATGGCTCCTGATATGAGCAGGGTAGAGAAGCAATGACCATTGAAATGGGAAGCGCCATTTGCTAGAATCACTCTTTCTCTCTGAAGAAGAGGCATCAGTACTGGCGGATGCTGCTGTGCAAAGGCCCTGAGCAGACCTTGGGCATTTAAAGCTCAGCGTTGGCTCATCGTTTTGTGGCCTTGGACCCATGCATTTGGGTAAGTCAGGCCCACAGCAGTGCTCTCCAAAGTTCTCTGCAGCCACAGGGCGAGGTAGGGAGAGGAGGGCCAGAGAGACGGCGGGAACACGGAGGAGGATGCCCACAGGCAGGCCAGCCCCGTGACTAACCAGACTCTGGTCTCTGGTAGGAGGTGCTCCACTTGCTTCGAGGCGCCTCACAGGAAGTCACGCTCCTGCTTCGCCGACCCCCTCCAGCTGCGCTGCCTGAGATGGACCAGGGCTGGCAGGTAAGGGTTCTGCCCTCTGCCCTCTCCACAGGCATCGTGTCCAGACAGCCCTTGCTTGTCTGGTGGGTCCTGAGAAGCCTAGCTTTGGCCTTCAGTAGGGTTCAAAGCAGTCGTATTTCATTGGGGCAGGAACATAGCTCGCGACCCTGACCTCAGTTGGTCTGTGACAAGCTCATAAGGCCCTCTCTCTCTTCCTCTCCCTCCTTCTGCCTCTCCCAATATTGGGTCTTCCCACAGTTGGTTACATATTTAACCCTTGACTGTGAAGCTTCTAGAGCTGGGTTCTCTGGCATCAGAGGCAGCCAGGCACCAGAGAGGGGAGACCAGGAACAAGGAGAGTGCGTATAGAACCGATAAAGGGGGGGGGGGTAAGAATTTCCATTCTGAAGAGTGAAATGGAGGGGAAAATAGGAAGGATCTAAGTCCACTCTTCTAAAACATGGATAAGGCACGTATAGTCTGGTGCAGAGAAGAGAGGCATTGGAATCTGGAAAATTCAGATTGTTATGTTGATGCCTGTATTAGGTTCTTGGGAGAAATATAACAGATAGGATATGTGTGTGCATATGTGTAGACAGAGAGAGGAGAGGGAGAGAGAGATTAAGGATCTGACTCAGGTAATCACGGGGCTTCACTTCAGTTCAGTCTCTCAGTTGTATCCGACTCTTTGTGACCCCATGGACTGCAGCACACCAGGCTTCCCTGTCGTGGGGCTTGACCGGTCTAAATTCCGTGGAACAGCCTGGCTGACTGGAAATCTAGCAGAGAGCTGACGTCACAGTGTGAATCTTAAGGCAGTCTGGAGGCAGGACTCATTTTTTCTTGGGGATCTCAGTCATTTTTCTCCTAAGGCCTTCAACTGACAGAATCAGGCTCTCTCACATTAGAGAAGGTTATTTGCATCACTCAGAGTCTACCGACTTATAGACAACTCTCTCATTTAAAAAATACCTTTAGGGTCACATCTAGATTTGTGTTTGAACAATTATCTCTCCTGGAGAAGAGAGTACCCACCCACTCCAGTACTCTTGCCTGGAGAATCCCATGGATGGAGGAGCCTGGTAGGCTACAGTCCACGGGGTCGCAAAGAGTTGGACATGACTGTGACTTCACTTTCACTTTCTATGGCCTAGCCAGGTTGACACTTGGCATTGCCCATCACATCACCACCTGCTGGGCCTCCAGGACACAGAGTCTGTGGCAGAGCCTGGAGTGGACGGGGACAGCTCTTGCGAACACCCTTGTGAGGGTGAGAGAAGCAGGGCTGGCGGAAGGGGAAGTAAGTGAGCTTCAGCTTGAACGGGGGCTTCAGCTGACCCCGAGGGAACTCTGAAGCTGAGACGGCCCCTCAGAGCTGTCCTTAACTGGAACAAGAGAGCCTGCACCTTCGCTATCTGCACCGAGCAGCACTGGGTATGAGCTGCCCAAGGGAGGGGCCTAACTGGCTGAGGCAGTTCCCTCAAGCTGAACGCAGTTCCTGGGAGGGGCTTGCTGTGGGCCACCAGCAGCCAGCAGACCTCGCTCATGGAGGAGGGTCTGCGTGGACACCTGGAATCATCTGTACATGCTCTGTTTGCTGCAAGGACCTTGGACACTTGCCTGACTTCTCTAGGTCTCATGATTCCTCATCTGAGATGTGGAGAAGCCGTGTCCACTGCTTTTCAGTCACTTATCAGCCATAATTAGTCCCTTATCACTGAGGTTGGCAGTTGGTAGAGACAGCACAGGCACTTGGTGACCCACGTATTCTTGATGCTTGGACTCTAAGAGGTCATTTTATACCAACTTTGGTGAGACAAGAGCCATAGGAAGGAAATCAGAGAGCTGCTAGTTTGGAAAAAGAAGGTAGATGATAGCAATTGTGTTAGGCAAGTGAACAGGGCGGGAGAGAGTCAAATTTCACACACTCAAAGACCGTCAGGCCAAGGGGCTGGTACCCTGTGTCTTTGTTCAGATATCTGGTAAATGCCGAGGAAACAGTTGTCCTGTCCTGGAGAAGAGCTTCTACCAGAGAAGCCAGAAGTGTCCAACGGAGAGGGTTTGAGGCAAGGAATGGTGGGCATGCTTCTCCTCGCCTCATACCTGAGGGCCACATGGAAGAAGAATTTTCATTCATTCACTTGGCTCCGGAGGTCTGATTGAAGACCAAGGAAGGGAGACTTTGGTTTAGAACTAGAATAGTTACGAGGAGGAGGGAGCTATGCAAACATCTGGAGTTGGTCATTTCAGGCAGAAGGAATAGCAAGTGTGAAGGCTCTGAGATAGGAAAGACCTAGATTTTTGAAGGACACAAAGATAAGGATTGTGCCTGGACAGTAGTTAAGGAAGGAAACTGGGGACGGGGAGGAGCTGTGGAGGGGGCTGGGACCGCACCCGCAGGGCTTGTGGGTTTTGGTGATGTGCTGACTCCATCCTGGCTGCCACGGGGAGCAACTGGGCTGGGGAGGTGGGAGGATGAAGGGTGAAGCAGAAATGTGGCCTCCTCTGGCCCCCGCTTAGAGGTCACTTAGGTTGCCGGGAGAGATGGAGTGGAGCAGGTAATCTGGAAGTGATTCAGGTAACATATTGTGTCTTAGACTCGGGCTGTAACCAGATAGCTGTAAGAAGGGGTCAGATTGAGGATACTCTGGGAGGTAGAGCCCATGGGATGATTTTTGGACTAGACATTGGTGTGAAGACCGGGAGTGGAATTGGCTCAAGTAGCTGAATGAGTGGTGGTGCCACTTACCAAGACAGGATGTGCCTGGAGGGAGCCATTTAAGGTGTGTGGGAAGGAGAGTAGTTCTTGACAGCACGCAAACAAATGTTCATAGAGCATTCAGTGGAGATATCTGCTAGGGCTGGAAAGTGTGAATTCAAAATTACCAGCAAATAATGCCACTGAAAGCCGTAAATTTGATGAGATCATCTTGGGGAGGAATACCAAAAAAGTCAAGAAGAGGGCTGAAAATGAGCGATGCGACACCCCAACATTGATTAGTCTGGTCCAAAGAAATGAGATAATGCATGGGACTGAGAAGGAGCCTTGGCGGTGATGCGGATAAGGGTGGAGCTTAGGGTAAACTCAGTGTTTAAGTAGAGTAAATGAGTAAAGGACATTCTCAGGAAGGAGGAGGGTCCAATTATGGTGAACATTGCTGAGAGTTAGAGATGAAGACAGAGAATCATCTTTTGGCTTCAGAAAGATGTAGGTAACTAGAGATACTAATTAGATATCTTTCAGTTGAGTGATGGAGACAGAAGCCTGTTCAGGTGGGTGCAAGGAAGAAGAGGTGGACACAGAAATAGCAAGTCTAGGCACTCATTTGAAGAGCATGGAAAAGGGGTGGATTGGTACCAAATGGTACAAAAGCAACATTTAGATTTTGCTCAATGTGCACCATCGATCCAATAATCCGTAGTATTTCTTTCAATAGACACCTGTGCTCACAGCAGACAAAGAATTCCCCAGGGCAGCATGCGCCGACTTGGAGCAGAGCCCCAGTCTGGATCAAGAGGACAGCCGGAGGGACAGTGCCTCCCCAGACACAGGGGAGGGCCTGGGTCTCCGGCCAGAGTCTTTCCAACAAGCCACCCAAGAGGCACAACGGGACCAAGACACAGAGAGACCCTGGGCCACTTCCTTAACTGAGCCTCGGGATTCCTTCCCTCATCTATGCAGACTTCACCAAGAAATGGAGGCATCAACATTGGCTACCTCTTTGGAGAAGGATTTGAGGCAAAACTGTGATTCAGTTTGTGATATCAGGAGACTTGGAAGGTAAGGCTCAGTCCATTTGCAGGCATATTGTAAATTGTACACATGTCATTGCTAGAAATTATAAGCAAACAATTAATAACATGGCTCAGATGCTTGCTGGGCAAGGAGGGTTCTGGGCATTTGGGGGAGAGGATGAAAGAAGAGAAGCATGAAATCTGGAGCTGCGGTAATCACAGCTTGTGAGATTTTAGGAAAGCAAACCCCACCCAGTGGTCCTCCCGTATCCTTGGAGACTACGAATGGCAGGCCCTGGGATTTCTTCCTCGCGTACAAACATTTGTTCTGCATCCCTCACGGCCTCTTGCAGCTTTGTGATAAGAAAGAGTTTCCCTTGTGTGCACCACCACTTCTATAGCTAATATGATGCGTTATAATCAACAGAAGCTTAGAAAAAAACTACATCTTCAAAACCAGACTGAAGCCTTCATTTAAAAAAAAAGATTTCTTTATTTAATAGCATTTTTTGGCTGTGGCGGATCTTTGTTGCTGTTCGCAGGCTTTCTCTATTGCAGAGGCAGGAGCTCCTCTTTCCTGCGGTGCGCAGAGCTCCCCATTGCAGTGGCTCCTCCTGATGCAGAGCACGGGATCTGGACACTGGGTTTCAGTAGCAGCAGCTCACAGGCTCCAGACTGCTTGCTTGTAGCTGAGGTGCCGGGGTTCATTACACTGAGGCATGTGGGATCTTCCTGGATCAGGGATCAAACCGGTGTCCCTTGCACTGCAAGACAGATCCTTAACCACTGGCCCACGAGGGAAGCCCTGTAATGTTCATTTTAATAGCCATTTGTTTTTAACTTAGTCTGCATTTTTGTGCTTCTCCACCCCTGAGTATTTCCACTTCTCAGTCCTGTTCTGATGGAAAACAAACTCTTTCATTTAGTTTGATGAGTATTTACTACACATATCCAAGGTGCTTGGAAACCTGTTAGGAGCAAAGAGAGGGGCACGGATATGGAGAGAGGGTCCCGTATTGCCCCTAGGCATGTTGTTACTTAGATGCATGGGCACGAAGCAGCCAAACAATGGGGAACAATGTTTCGTGTCTGACACTGTATAAACCCACTGACATTAAGTGGCTCTTAATTATTGCCATCCTTGAAGGCTGATAAGGGCAAAGCTACAGGGACTAGTAGGCGACATGAACTATAAAGCAGTTGGGGTGATGCAATTAGACGGGGTTCGATCTGTGACAGACAGAAGCCAGATGTGTTTCCCAGAAGCATCCAGATAGAATTTTTTTTAAGTGTACTGTATTGTACCAGCCAAACAAAATTCAACCATGTCAGCTTCTCCTCCAGAAGAACCTTACTGCTGCTGCTGCTGAGTCGCTTCTGTCGTGTCCGACCCTGTGCGACCCCATAAAGGGCAGCCCACCAGGCTCCCCCATCCCTGGGATTCTCCAGGCAAGAACATTGGAGTGGACTGCCGTTTCCTTCTCCAATGCATGAAAGTGAAAAGGGAAAGTGAAGTCGCTCAGGCGTGTCTGACTCTTTGCGACCGCATGGACTGCAGCATGCATTTAAAGCACATATAGTTAGTGGCTTCCCCCTACAGGAGGAAAACCGTGGCGCATGACCAGCAATGTCTGGACACAGTTCCCCCGGCTCCTGGGCAGGGTCAGAATTAGGATTCCAAGGTGGGGTTGTGGTTCTTTGTGGATCTCCCTTGAATGTCCGCAGTTCAGTTCTGAAGTGACTGCCCCAGGTACCTGCCTCTTTGCTTCTGGCATCCATGAGTGAAGTTTTCTTTCAGTGGTTTAGATCAAAAAGATCACTGACTTCATGATCATTTAGCCTTGGTTTAGGCTCTACTACTTCCTAGCGTGTCTGGCCAATTGATTTCTCTGAGCTTGAGGCTTCTCAAATGTTAATGAAGACCTTGGTAACTCCAAAGTGTGCTGTGGCCTTCAAAAGAAATCACACACGCAGAGCGCTAGCCCAGAGCCTGGCACACAGCGAGAACTCAACACAACTCAGCTTTCCTTCTCTTTCCTCAGCCACTTCCAGCTAAAGACAGATCCCAATCAATTGAAATTCCCAGCAAACTGCCAGATCTTACCATCTACCAGGTGGTTACTTTCCACAGTCAGGTGGCTGCCAGCACCCTTGCAAACCCAGAGTGTTCATAGAGAAGATGAAATTCTACTTTTCTCGCCCTGTTCTCTTCTTTTACCACACTGTACACATACTACTGCCATACAGTGGTAGATCTCTGCAGAACATGTAAGAAAGCAACACAGTATTTGACTTCCTCTGCCTCTGCTTGCCTCACCTCTCTTTTCCCACATCCACAAGCAAACCCCTGGGCAGAGCTCCAAGAGCAGTTGGGAGCCTGGGTGGAAGAGTGGATGGAGAGACAGTGATTCTCCCTGAGGCAAGAATGTCACCCTGGAGATCACCAACCCTTCTCCAGACACCCGGCAGCTTTGCCTCTTGCCTCTCAGGCTGATGGCTTCCCTGGATCTCTCTCCTGCTGGGGCCAGCAGCTAGAGCCCCAGATCCAATCTGGAGAGCATGGAGATTATTAGAAAGATTGAAGGAGCACAGTCGTGGAGGTGAAGTGTGGACAGCCTGGCGTTGCCCTGTTGCCACCTGCTTCTTGGCAGGGGAACTGGGACAGGTTGGCTGCTGAGGGGGTTAGTGGAGGGGAACAGAGTGGGCCTGGGCACCAGGCTGGATTTCCTGTACTTTGGTAAAGCCTCCATGATGTTCCCTCCCTATATTTACGAAGAAACACATTTTTCTACACAATTTGGTCGAGTAGTTTAAGGTTTTAAACCGATTTCTTAAAATGCTTAGAGATTTTAAAATATTTTCTTAAAGTGAATGTCCTTACAGAATAGAGACCCTTTTTAAGCACATGAGTGTGTGTATATTTACATGAAATGCACATCTACTTGAACCCTGTATCTCTCACGAGCAGAAAGGATGTCTCTTTGGCAGCAAAACTCAGGTTGAGACAGCTTCTCTGGCTGTACCAGAAGGAGGGCCACCTGTGTGGGTGTTTGGGAGCTCGTGGCTGTAGGGAGTTGCCAGCACTGATTTTAAGGGAAAGATGTATTGCAGGAAAGGGAAGGGGATACTGACAAAACCAGCCTGTTGATATGGGGGTGGGTAAGGAGGCTGATAAACAAGGACTTGTGTATTTGGGGCAAAGATCAGCCTGTCTGCATTTCTTGTAGATTTTCTACTCACCTTCTCTAACCAGGCTCTCTACAGACATTTTCTGAGGACCTTCTTCGCATGTTGGAAGCCCTATGCAAGATGCTCCTTCATCTTCATGAGCTGCTCTTTCTCGTCAAAAAGGAGTGTGTGGTGACTTTTGGAAGTGCCCGGAAGCCTTATTCTTTCACGATTGCTTCTGCATCTTCGTCGCCAGGCAATGAGCCTCGCCGTTCACCGGCTTCTTAGGTCACGCAGGGAGTAGATGTCGCTCCAGCTAGCTGCCTCTCCAAATAAGCACTTTTGAAATGCTCAGAAAAGGACCTGATATTTACACCAAGTGCTCTGAAGGTCGCCTGCTTGAGTTGTTCTGAGCCTCTTGCTTTGGCCCTGTCCATCTAATTCCTCTGTTGAAAGAACTATAAGCATAGTAGTAATCACGGCCTCCTCTGTTGACTGAGAACTCACCCTGTACCAGGAGCCATGGCCGGTTGTATCAGAATTATTTAGCTTAAGCATTCCGACACTCCTATAAGTTTCGTGACCGTCCCATTTTTTCAGATGGAAAAACTGAGGCTCTAGAGAAGTGAGTAAGCTTGCCTGAGGCCTGGCTGTCTTCCCATATGAAGCATGGGTCAGAGCCTGCTTTTGTTCCGTGTCCTCTGGCGAGTGCCCCCACCATCTCCTGGACTCAGCAAGGAGCCCGCCCACTCTCATAACATTCTGTTCTGTGGCACTGCCTGATTGTAACATCTGTTCACTGCTCACTCTTCCCATTAAATCACAGACTCCTCAGGGTCAAGGGCTGCACCCCGTTCACCTCCTGGCCCCAGAGGGATCTCTGGCAGGAACTGTCTGAAGCCTGGCTGGCTTGCCTGGGACATGTCATGACAGCCCCTGAAGGCAAGGGAAGGTGGGGAGTGGGACTTGTGATCCACCCTGGAAGACACGTGGATTCCTGTTTTCTAGTCCTGAACTGTACAGTGATCAGGAACGGGACACGCACCATCCACCCGAGACCCCTTCTCCTACCTCGGAGGATGAAGTGTATCTTACTATCAGCCCTTCACTGGGAGACCGGCTACCCTGTGGAGAATGTTTGGAGGCAGATTCAGGGACCATTCCCTTACCACAGTTCTGTTCCTGGGGTACTTCTCCCAGTCTTTGCCTCCAGAAGGGTCCCATGAGAGTGAGAGTGAGCGGGAAGGCTTCGAGGAGGCTGAGGACGCAGATGACCCCCTCCGGTGGGTAGCGCTCTGGGTGGAATGAGGCTGGGCTAAATTCCTCTACGGAGTCTGTGTCTCTGCCTTGGCTGGCTGGTGGCCCATGGGCATGCCGGCATCCCCCTTGCCTCCCCTCTGGGGTCACACCTCTTCCTGGTACCTATCACATTCCCTGTTCCAAGGCGACAGCGCTATGCCCTGCCACGCCGCGCTATACCTGCGGCGCCCTCAGGACTTTCCCGGGGTCATCAGTGAGTGAGTGGCGGAGTCGGAACCCAGCCCCAGGTCTCCCACTCCGGGGCCCCTTCGTGGACCCCTGCTGCCTGCAGCCTGCAGCCAGGCCCCCGTCTCCCCTCGGCGCTCGCTCACTGGTTTCTTGGTGCGGTTCTGCCTTCCCTGGGCTAAATGTATTCCAGAGAAGAGTCTCGGTGACATGTGATGTGGCCCCTCTCGAGAGCCCCCGTGGTTTTAACACAGTGAGCTCGTTCTTGATCAAGAAAGCCAAACTGTTCACACGAACTGCTACCAGAAGCTGGGATGACCAGGCTGGAGTCAGATCAGACTGATGAAGACATGGGAGGAGTAAGTGTCACAAAAACTGTCAGACTGCAAGTGGAGAGGGTTAAACTCTCGAATGCTGTTCACGTGCCTACAACACAGGTAGTTCCAGCATTTGAAAAATGCTGAATGTTCAAGGAGCTTCGCATCAACACGTTTTCATGACACACTGAAACTTACCGAGGCACTGGCTGTGAAGATTTAGGTATCACTGAAACACACTCTTTCCCTTTCATTTATATTGTGTCCCAGCTACATTTTCATCACAAATGACTGAACTGGACTCTCAAAGGACAGTGGCAGGCAAGCTGATAAGGTGGGTGGATAGTTGAAATTCAAATATGACGAATGGGCTGGCTCTTATCTGAAATAGGAAGCAATGCGTTAATAGAGAGGATGACACGGAGGCTTTGAAGACCCTGCATGCCATTTATGGGAAAGTTGGAGACTCTGACAACTTTAGGAGTGATGCATTACGGGTTCACAAAAGTGTAAAGCAAGCAGAGAGCAGCTTATACGTGGAGGGCAATCTTCCTAGAGGGGGCTCCTCAGGGCTGGAGAGCTAAAAGAAACTGGGGTGAGCAATGCTTAGGGGATCCATGGGGAAACAGTTAAGGACCAAAAGTGTCAGTACTTATGGAATGTCCTAGGAGAACTGCAGTGCCCTGAAGGCAGGAGGCAGAGGTCACAGTCAGGAGAGCACAGCTCCAAGCTAGGCTCCGCCACTCACTCACTGAATGGCCTACAGCAAGTGGCTTTAAACCATCTGGTGAAATGAAGTGAAGTGAAGTGACAGCCACTCAGTCATGTCCAACTCTTTGCAACCCCATGGACTGTAGAGTCCATGGAATTCTCTAGGCCAGAATACTAGAGTGGGGTAGTCTTTTCCTTCTCCAGGGGATCTTCCCAACCCAGGGATCAAACCCAGGTCTCCCGCATTGCAGGCAGATTCTTTACCAGCTGAGCCACAAGGGAAGCCCCTTTAAACCATCTAAGATGCAGCTGACTGACTGCCATGTGGAGATACTGAAATCCACCTTGTGCTGTTCCTGGGAGTGTTAGATGCCAATTTGTGTCACGTGTTTAGCACACTGTGGTAGTAGGAACTCAGAAAGTGTTAGCTACTTTTAATCATAAATCATAAAGGAGGAAATCACAGCAGTGAGATGATGCAGCCTTATTAATGCATTCAATACACTGTCTTCCTTTTTTCCCTTGTAGACAAAGAGCTTGTGCCTGAGCGTGGGGTGTGAGGTGGGGTGTGAGGTGGGGTGACGAGAAGCACTGGTTTGTGGCAGAGATGTCAAGATTCAGGGTGGACTGAATCGCCCTCGGGTGGACGATGGCTTGGGATGCAGTTAAGCGGAGTCCTGCCATCGACATTTATTCTCCCTGCTGGCAGAAGCTGGACCTGTGGGCGGTGAGGCTCACGGTGTGAGTCCCCAGCCCGGGCTCCCTGGAGCTGCCCACAGAGGTGCTTCGAGGCAGGTGGGGAGCTCTACAGTTAGGATGTTGGCTTGCTGCATCTTTTGGAAAAAGTAACTTTTAACATTCTCCAAGTTCTCCAGGAGAAAAAATCTCCCAAAGGTTAAGAGCCTCTGTTGTATATGTATTTTCTCTTTCATCCTGGAAGTACAGAGACATTTTGGAGGGTATAATGGTACTTTGCTTATGGATGGAGTCATGCATCCTTTAAAACTGTGTAACAAATTTTTTTATTTGGTTCTTTTAGACATTAAGGCAGTAATCGTATATAGGTACTTTCTATAAATGACTTCAATGAATCTTCAACTTTGAGTGGTATTCTTATTCCTCTTTTTTAAACGGAGCTTAGAAGGTTCATTTAATTTGTCTGAGATCATGCAGCCATGAGGGGCAGAGTCACACTGCTGCTGTCTGATTACCCTTTTGGTGCATTTTCACATTTCCCCCAGAATGTGCCTGTCCACGTGGACTTGTATAACACATACGTCTTTCCATCATATGCCATGCGCCCTCCTGCTTCTCTCTTCTGTGGCTAAAACAACCACTGCTGTCCAGTAAGACTAAAAAGACAATTGAACTGTTCTGTTTAGGGAAGGCTGCTGGCCAAATGGCAAAGCAATCCAATAAAAGCTGCTATTGTTTTAGGTGAACAGAGAAAGTGGGACACTCTCCAGAGGCAGAACCTGAGGGTTTCTGCCTGGACATCCTTCTGACCCTGATCACATGGCAGAGCCTCAGATGTTGGTCTAAAGAATGTACCCACATACTCTGCAATCAGGAAGGAGGCCAGCGGGGCTCTGAGAAGGTGACGTGGAATGGAAGGTCTGGCCCACTTAAGAAACAACTTCAAAAAAAAAAGAGCATGCCTGTCACTTCTGAAACTCATTTTTTGAATAGTTATTGTGACCCTCTTTAGTTCTGGGGTTCATGTTGAAAAAAGCTCTGCGCGTGCGTGTGTGTGTGTGCGTGTGAGTATGTGTGTGTGAGTGCAGGTGCATGCACATGCCCCTGTGAGCTCAAAGTGGGACTTCCTCTGGTGAAAGGATTTGTGAATCAACCTCTCACATCAAGGTAAACCAGTGAAGGGGGTGCATTCTCAGTACTGTGAGTGTGCAGTGGTCACACTTTCTGGGACACACGCTTTGCTGCAGCTGGCACTTTTGGGTTCTCCATTGGTTGAAGGACTTTCCATGGTAGTCAAAGTGCCCCCAGATCCCTTGTAGAAATCTGATGATAGACTTGGCTCAAAGGCTATGGGAGTAATATGTTTTGTTATCTGTCTGGGTTTTTCCCATGCAATTCCAAATGGTTATACATTCTTTTAAGAATATTTTCCTTTTGGGGCTCTGATTCTAAAAATTATAGGAAAGAAAAATAAGACGGGACCCTCTAAGAAAGAAGGAGGAGTGAAATGGCAGATCCGCTGTTACCGGATAGCCACCACCACAGCACAAACCGAAGTCCTAAAGCTTGGAGCTGTCAAGCGTACACAGGAAACAGGCTGGGGGCTGCAGCGTGAGCCAAGGAACACCGAGTGCTACGCGACAGGGGCTTGCGGCAGGCGGGGCGGGGAAGAGGCCGGCTCCACAGGCAGAACGGAAACAGCTGGAAAAGATGACTTAGATTCCAAGTTCACTTCATCCACTAAAACTACATACAGTTTGATTTAAAAAAAAGCATAAGAAAACTGGATGAAAATAGACTCTGGTTTTATCAGATCTACGGAGGCAAAGTAACTTTCTCTGGTAGCCCACAACAGACAAAGCATATAACAAACAAGAATTGCAAAGTTGACAATATTGAAAAAGTTAAAACTTCTGTTTAGTAACAATGACAAAATTAATGTAAAAATAGCAGTAGATAGGGAAACATGTACATAATTGTGATTACAGATTAATATCTATAATATTTAGAAAGGTCATTATAATTTATAATAGAGCAATAAAGTATTTAAACAGACAATGTATATGATAAAAATACAAATGGTAGACATATTCTAATAAAAAATAATGAATGCCAATATATACATTTGCATCTACCACATTTCAATAGTTAAAAAATACTATCCAATTTTGGCAAAATGTTGGTGAATTTGGTATTCTCAGAAATATCACAAGCCATAAAGATACTTATGCCCAATGACCTAACAATGATATTCCTGAGAATTTATCCCAAAGAAATAATTCAGAAGAAGAAAATATCTGTGTAAGATGTTTGTCTCATTATTCTTGATTAAAACAGCAAACTAAAAATGGCGGGAATGCCTTCGAATATATCAGTAATAATTTGAAAAACAATTATCTTTGGTTAAAAAAAGAATAGAAATGGCAAGAGAGTAAAACACGGCAACACTGAAGACAGCCTGGCGAGGGCGCAGCCCCGGTGCACCAGCTCTGACGAGCACTGCGCGGCCGAGGAGACAGTTAGGTGCTGCAAAGTCACAGCTTAGGAAAATGTTTGACAGAACAACTCCAAATTGTGTGCTGGTTAATAAAAAGCAGCAGAAAAGCGTGACGCACACAGAGGAATACAATGAAGGGCAGGGAAGGTGAGCCGATGGGATATTAGTAGAAATTGCCCAGTGTTTGGGTGATGGAATTAGGGGAATATTTTGTTAAAATTCCTTTACTTTTATATATTTATTACTTAAATAATGAATTTTACACTGAAAAAAAAAATTGAAACAGCAGAGAGAAAGAACAAACAAAAAAATCAAACGCAACTGAGTGACTTCACTTTCACTTTCTTTTATAATAGAAAAGTCTGAAAGGTTATTTGGAAAGAAGTTTACAGGCATCTGAACAGTCTTGCTTCGAATACTCTCAGGGCTGGAGTCAGCTCCCTGGGGGCCCTGTTGCAGTTTCATGGCCTCAAGGTTAGGGGATTAATCAGGTAGTCAATGCAGTGAATAAATAACAGTATTTACAACTTTGCAACTGCTTGCAGCCCTCCGAACTCTGGTTTCTTATTTTCTCTTTGGAAAAGAAATGGATGGCTACAGTTTCAAAATGAATCTACTCTTTCTCCTTATAGGAAAGGACCTTCCCCCTCCCTCCAGGGCTGTTTACACATTTTGAGCCATATTTCTTGAAGGACTTGTTCATTTGCCTTAAGTGAAGTTGGTTTCAGCTGCCACTTCCTTTGTTTCAGGGCAAATATCAAAGAGAACAGTGTGGTCCTAAGGGGCTCAGCTCATTGCCTGCAAACTGCTTCCATGTCTAGTTTCTGTATTGTGTATTCTCAAGCCTGACTGTACCTGAGAATCAATTACAGTGTTAAAAATAGAGGTCCACTGGCCTCAACCCTGGAGAATCTGAACCAGCAGGGCTGGCTGAGGTGAAACCCAGAAATCTGTACTTTTACTAATATCAGCAGAGGATTGTACGTGTGGCCAAATTCGGGAACTACTGATGCAAGCTTTTCAAGTTTTTGCCAGGCTCTCCCATCCTTTCTTTTTACCAAAAATATTTATTAAGGTCCTGTTATCTGCCAGC
This sequence comes from Procapra przewalskii, assembly GCA_006410515.1. NCBI lineage: Eukaryota > Metazoa > Chordata > Mammalia > Artiodactyla > Bovidae > Procapra > Procapra przewalskii. The sequence continues at coordinate 2,172,674 of SJYF01000205.1, read as the reverse complement.
ACACTATTTGTATTAGGTTGCTCAAACATACACACATTCATTACTAAACTACAGAGCAAAAATGGCCTTCCCAACTCAACATAGTAAAGATGTCAATTCTCCCCAAATTAATTTACAGGCCTAATGTGATTCCTGTCAGATTCCCAGGAAAGCATTTTGTAGACATAGATAGGCTTATTCTAAAATCCATTTTATAAATTTTATATTTTTATTTTTAAAAATGTTCTGAAAAGGTGCAAACCCTAGAACAGCTAAAATAATCTTGAAAAAGTAGACTGAAGTGAGAAGAATCACTGTACTAAATAATAAGGCTTACTATATAGCTACAATAATCAAAGTATAACCTATACTTTGTCAGTATAGTCTATCAGAAGGATAAACATATAGTTCAGTGGGACAGAATAAAGAATGCAGAAATAACCCTGCACAAGTATTCCCAATTAATGTTTGACAAAGGTACAGAAGAAATTTAATGGGAAAAAAATGGTCTTTCAATAAATGAACATACATAGACCAAAAAAAAATACAACAAAAGCACAACAGAAATCCCCCATTAACCCTATTGATTTTACACGTTAAACAAAAATAAACTCAAATGGATCACAGACTCAAATATAAATGTGAAGCCGTGCGAATTTTAGAAGAATAAAAGGGAAGGATTGGGTTCCTGTGTTGTTGCGTTGCATGCATACTCAGTCGCGTCCAGCTCTTTGCGAGCTCATGGACTGCAGCCCTCCAGGTTCCTCCGTCCATAGGATTCTCCAGGCAAGAGAACTGGAGTGGGCTGCCATTTTCTCCTCCAGTGGATCTTCCTGACCCCGGGATCAAACCTGCATCCCTTGTGTCTCCTGAATTGGCAGGCAGACTCTTTGCCACTGTGCCACCTGGGAAACCCTGGACTGGGCTCTAGGGCTGGGCAATGAGTTCTTGCACTTGACATCAGAATCGCAATCCATAAAAGGAGCATGAAAAATGTATCCTTTTCTCTGTGAAAGTCTCAATTAAGAGGATGAAAAGACACACTGCAAACTGGGAGAAATTATCTGCGAGTTATGCATCCAACAGAAGACTAGTGTCTAGAATGGACTCTCAGAATTTAACAGTAGAACACCAAAAATCCAATTAGCGCACAGCAAATGAGCAGATATTTCACTGAGGATTATATATGAATGACAAGGAAGCGTATGAAAAGATGTTAAATCTCATTAGTGATTAGAGATATGCAAAGTCAAACCACAGATATCTTTACACACCTATCAGAATGGTTAAGTAAAAAATAATGACGATATCAAGTGCTGGTGAAGCTGGTGAAGATATGGATAAATTGGTCATTCATACATTGCTGGTGGAAATGTAAAATTGTACAGGCACTCTGGAAGACTGGCAATTCCTTACAAAAATGATACAATTACCATAGGACTTGGCAACTGCATATTAGGCATTTATCTCAGAGAAATGGAAACATATTCACACAAAAACTTGTACATGAATGTTTATAGCAACTTTATTTGTAATAGCCCAAAACTGCAAATAATCTGGATACCCTTCACGCAGGTGAGTGGTTAAACAAACGTTGGAACATTCACACCGAGAGGTGTAAACTCCTGACTCACGCTTGAGTGCATCTCTAGAGAATCATGCCGGAGAAAAGTCAATCGCAAAAGTTTTCACAGCATGATTCCATTTATATAGCATTCTTAAAATGGCAAAGTTATAGAAATGGGGAATAGATTTGTGGTTACTCTAGATTTAGGAGGAAGCAGGGGCGGAGGGGCAGGTAGGAGGGAAGAGGGTGTGCTTAGAAAGGGGCACCATTCTGACGGTGATAGACTGTTTCATATCTTGACTGTGGTGGTGGGTACACGAACCTACTCCTGTGATAAAATTATGTAGAACTTTTTCAAAAAATTGAAACACAGCTGATGTACAGTATTATGTATGTAAATTTTAAGTTGTATACAACTTAAAATACACACATAAAAATGAGTACAAGTAAAACGAAAGAAATCTGAACAAGAGGGATGGCTCCATCACTGTCAATATCCTGGCTGTGATGCTCTGCTAGTTTTGTAAGATGCTACCACTGGGGCAAACTGAGTGGAGAGTACAGGAGAACGTCTGTAATGTTTCATATAACTGCACGTGAATCGACAATAATCTCAAAATAAAAGTTTAAGTTGAAAAGTGGTCTTCTTTGCTCTGCTTCAGCCATGCCATGGCTGCTCACGTATTGGCAGGGCGTGTTCTACAGGAAGTTTCAGCATGAGCTGAAGGTGGCCCTTTCTTCATTTGAGAAGAGGGAGGGCATTATAAACAACTGGTGGATGGCAACACCACCCAAGCCATGCAGCTGCCCTTGGAGGTATCTCAGAAAGGAATTCTTGGGGAAGTTCTTAGGAAAAGCCCAGGATTTTCTCAGGACAAACAGTCAGCAGAGGACCCTGTGTTGGATTCCAGCTGCAGAGGTGTCAGATGCTGGGTCTGCATCTGTAGAGTGTGGGTGTGAACTTGGGTAAGAAAGGAGAAACTGAAGTGCCCACTTCCTATGCCTATTTCTAGCCCAAAGCAGTCCTGGCCTCAAGACAGAGAGAGCCCAAGAGTTAGATAAGAAGTCAGAGGGAGTCTTCCATTGCAAAGGACTGTTCTGGGTGCTCCAAGTTATAGACCTGCCCAAGGTTTTATATGCAAGACCCCCGGGGGGAAAACGCATCTGAGCATTGAGTCGAAAGACATTAGAAAGGAACAAAGAAGTTGCCTTCTGCATGCCCCCTATTCTGTCCAGCTAATAAGATGCAGTAAGATGGCAACATCTGGATTTTTGCTGCAAAGCACAGGGCTTGGCACAGACCAAGAGGACCAAATACATGAGGCCTGAAAGGCATGCGTCCAGCTCCTCTCTTAGAATTTGGCAGTGTTTGCAATTCACTTTCTGCCACATCATTATCTGACTCTTAATAAGCAGAGCTGGAAGTAGAAGGCAGGTCATGGTGGCAGGCTCCCCTGCCAACTTAGCAACTCTCCCATCAAAGCCTAAGGACTCTCTCCTTAGGCTTGTGTGTGTGTGTGTGCAAGCAGCGCGGTAGACCGTTGCTCTGCAGATGGGTGAGCAACCAGCTAATGGATCGATCAATTAATATTTATGGGGCATTGACCATGTGCCAGGCCCAGGAACTAGGCAGCTGGGAATCCAGAACGAGGTAAGTGCATGTTCTTCGGCTTTTTAAATAAACTAGTGTTCAGCTGCCACTGGGATTTTTATTGGCCTTGTACTTTCCACAATTTATTTTTATGGAGTCTTTTATGTGAAGTATCCCAAAACTGAACAGAGAGAAAGAAACACACGGAAAAGCCCGGCAGCTTCTTCCAAGCTCACAGTCCCCATTGCCACACTTGGTGGTGCTCGCGTGAGGAGCACCATCCGAAAGTAAAGCAGGCTGTAAAGCAGAGGTCTGTACCACGACGAAGCCTGTGGAAGGGCAGTGTGGCTGAAATGATTTCTTTTGTCTTTTTGTCAGCTTTCTTTTTGTCAGCATTGCTTGTTCTTAATTATCTGCTCTTCCCCGGCCCCAAAAAAGGTTTAGGGCCCCTGAACTTTAACATGGGCCTTGGGGGCTGTGAAGACATGATTTTGGGTCCTGAGGTTCTGGGTGCAAGCTGTTTCCTGGGATCTGGGAGGCCCTCAAGGGTCCTCTCTGATTGTCCTCACAGCTTGGGATGAGTGGCCATTTGGGCAGTAAATTCTTGCACTTGAAAGGAGCAGATGGCTCTCAGCTCAGTGGAGAGCAGAAGAATGCCTGGCTCTCAGAGTCCATCCTGAGGGAGTCTGGGTGCTGAGACCAGGGTCAGGAATGCAGACTGAGGTTCCGGAATCTGCATCACCCCTGTGCTGGCCACTGCTGCTACTCTAGCTGAGCTTCCCCAGGGATCCGCCTGGAACTGAGCAGGATATGGAAAGCTGGTGTCTGGGGGCAGCAGGGAGGGGGCAACCAAGCTACTCCTGTCAGGCTAGAAAGGGGACCTCTCAGCAGCAAAGGAGGGACTTAAATCTTGGCCTGCAAGACTCCTTGTACTACTGGTGATAGCAAGGCTGCCGAAGAATGGCAGAAATTTTGATGAAAAACTAACTTTATACTTCTTCAAATTTTTCACCGGTGAAAACAGAAGCAGCCTCTTGGGTGTGTAACCACTGGGAATAGGATATGGTTTAAGAGAAAGCTAAGGGACAGGATGAGACCTCAGGGACCACTTCCACCAAGTGTTCATTCAGTCTCCATTCAGCGGTTTCCCTATGCCGCGGTGACACTTCTCTCCTTGTTTCCCCACGACAGCAATGTAATACGTAGAAACACATCAACAGAACGTTCTGATTCATCTGTGCTGCTCAGATTTGTGAACAGTGATGGTGTGCAGACTTTTGGCATTAGACACTATGAGAACAACAGAAACATCAACAGGAGCCAGCTTTTAAAAATATATATATAATTTATTTATTTTAATTGGAGGTTAATTACTTTACAATATTGTATTGATTTTGCCATACATCAACATGAATCCACCACAGGTATACACGTGTTCCCCACCCTGAAC
>SJYF01000205.1:2133798-2144790 GCA_006410515.1 Procapra przewalskii | reverse complement strand
GCTTTTGAACTGTGGTGTTGGAGAAGACTCTTGAGAGTCCCTTGGACTGCAAGGAGATCCAACCAGTCAATCCTAAAGGAAATCAGTCCTGAATGTTCATTGGAAGGACTGATGTTGAAGTTGAAACGCCAATATTTTGGCCACCTGATATGAAGAGCTGACTCATTTGAAAAGATCCTGATGCTGGAAAAGATTGAAGGCAGGAGGAGAAAGGGATGACAGAGGATGAAATGGCTGGATGGCATCAGCGACTTGATGAACAAGAGTTTGAGAAAACTCTGGGAGTTGGTGAGGGACAGGGAGGCCTGGCGTGCTGCAGTCCATGGGGTCACAAAGAGTCAGACATGACTGAGCAACTGAACTGAACTGATATCATATTAATGGATAATAAGACTTAATATAATGATGGTAAAAGTTTTTCTTAATTTAAAATACAAAGTTAATTTAACCTAGTTTTAATACAGATTTCAAATTTTATGCATTTGTAGGTGAGGGAGAGAGAGATTTAATCAGCTGAATCAAACTTGGGGAAGCAGAAGGCAAAAAATATGGAGTATGAGGAAAGGAAGCAAAGTGTGTACGTGGTGGAATGAGAGCTGGGATAACTGCAGATTATCAAGACTCACTATAAACCTGAAGAATTGAGGAAATGTGGTAGTCATTTAGGAAGCGGCAAATAAGGCAGATGTAGCTGCTTAGAGATTGCAGAAGATGACCGATGTGTATATGGGAACTTTTTCTGTGACAGGTGGCATTGTGGATAGAACGGTCTGTGCAATTTATGGTGCGGGTACAATTGGTTATTCCAAGAGGAAAAATAGTGCTTTGAACTGCTAAGTCTAAAAACTCATATACAACAGCTAGACAGTGGTGATAGGTTGTACTGAAAGGGTTTTTCTTTGAAAATTTGGGGTGAAGCTGTGGCAGAAAAAGTAAAGTCCCATTTACTAATGAAATCACAGCATGACGAATTCAGGGACTGGCTAGTGATGCCTTCAGTTCAGTCACTCAGTCATGCCCGATTCTTTGTGACCCCATGGACTGCAGAACACCAGACTTCCCTGGCCATCACCAACCAGACCAGCTTGTGATTTATCCAGCCGGGCATTTTCCCATGATGTACTCTGCATATAGGTTAAATGAGCAGGGTGACGATAAACAGCCTTGTACTCCTTTCCCAATTTTGAACCAGTCTGTTTCTCCATTCCAGTTCTTACTGTTGCTTCTAGACCTGCATATAGGTTTCTTAGGAGACAGGCAAGGTGATCTGGTATTCCCACCTATAAGAATTTTCCACAGTTTGTTGTGATCCTCACAGTCACAGGCTTTGTGTAGTCAATGAAGCAGAAGTAGTATTCTTCTGGAATTCCCTTATTTCCTCCAAGATCCAACGAATGTTGCCAATTTGATCTCTGGTTCCTCTGCCTTTTCTAAACCCAGCTTGTACATCTGGAAGTTTTCAGTTCATTTACTGCTGAAGCCTAGCTTGAAGGGTTTTGAGCAGAACCTTACTAGTATGCGAAACGAATACAATTTAGGGTAGTTTGAATATTCTTTGGCATTGCCCTTCTGACCTTTTCCAGTCCTGTGACCACTGCTGAGTTTTGCAAATTTGCTGACATATTGAGTGCAACACTTTAACAGCATCCTTTTTTGGGTTTTAAATAGCTCAGCTGGGATTCCATTACGTCCACTAGTGGTTATTTATGTGAAGTTAAAACTTAATAAGTTATATGTTTTGACTTATACTGCAAAACGAATGTGCTTGATAAGAGTTCTAGGTAGTTATTCCATTAATATGCTTGCATTTAAAATTGATTGTGTCTGCATCCCTGTTCTAGAATGTCAGCTGTATATATGCCCACAAGCATATATATACCCACAAGAAGTATTTCAAGTCTAGGAAATTTCGTGGAATTAAGCAAAACACATACACATGGGTATGGACGAGGAAGAGGGGAAAGGATTAACGTTTCACAAAGTAAGAATCATCAAAAGAGATGACTCTTCAAAAAAGACGACAAACAGTAACAGAGTGTATGGCTGCAGACGCTGCCTAAGAAATAGCTGGGAGCTGAGGGTGGAAAATCAGGCAGAGGCCAGACGGTGGCAGGCCTTCTGGACTTGGGACCTACTGTTCCTTTTGCTCAGGAGGCTTTCCTGTCTCTTTGTCTAACTTTCCTTCTATCTTTTAGGTACGTGGTGATTAGGCATCGCCATACTTTGTTACTGCATTATTGCTTGTCACAGGTGCAGCCTGTATATGCTCGCTTGTGTGTCTCCTCTTTCCCCATGAGAGGGTGTGCATCCCGCAAGGGCAGGGCACATCACGCCTCTTTTTCAGTGTTTTGTCTGTGGCACTTAGAAGTGTCTGCATGTATTTGCACCCCAGAAAAGAACTGTCAGATGAGAGGGTTAATTGAAGCAGAATTGCAGGCAAGAATATTGATTACTGAATCCTTATTTTAAGGTGTTTTTTTCCTTTGATTATATTCAGTTTATTCGCCAGTGGTCTGGGCAGTGCGCAGGTCAGTGCACAGTCAGCAGTGTGGACTAAAGTCCATTTAGTAGGGCAACATCTCATGGCAGAGACATACCGAGAATCACCAGATTAAATTATACAAGCACTGAAATAAAGATGAATAATCTTTATTAGTGTGTTAGTAATCTTATATTAACAATAAGCTAAATGAGATAAGCACTCATTGTAAGAATCTCTTCTGGGCTTCAATAATAATCTTTTTTTTTTTTTAAGAAAAATAAGGTTTCTTTTAATGAACTTTTGGAAAATAATTTGGATGATTAAAACTTGGGTGATTCAATAGAAATAATTTATATGTTTATGGTACTCTACATGCTGTTTTGATGGACTGGAAAATATTGAAAGGGAGATATACATTTCAAGTGATTTTCTAAGAGTAGAAATTACACCATGATTGTGATTTAATTCTATTATTGAAGATCTTACTGCTCTTCTTGAGAAACTATAGAAATCATTTTCTCTTAAACTATTGATTCCTAAAATATAGCTATGATTTTTTTCATACACCTATAGGTTTTTCAAAATGAAGTTAACTCAAGGAAACTAAAAGTCTTTTTTCGAAATTTCCAACATAGTGATGATTTTGAAGATCACTTTAAAGATGAGGCTGAAAGGTATAACTCATATACTTATTTAGTAAGTTTTCTGCTTATTCATATTCATAGCTAGACCTTTGACCATAGCTGAATAATGGCCATCAAATGTTTGATTAATTTTAAAAATATAGTACTTTGTAGTAAGTACAATCTGACTTATCTAGAAATAGGACATATTTATGATCTCATAAATATATTAACACAAGAAAAAGGTATTCCTAAAGCATTCAGTTTCTCTATCATCTCAACAATTACCGTTCCTAAACCTTTGTAAGTGTGTAGTGAGTTCTTGGATGGGGCAGTGTACTTGAATTAAGGTAAAGCTTAGTACACAACTAAGTTTTATAAGACATTACATGTTTCCAGAAAGAAAATAATGTATACTAGAAATGGAACTATTAGCATGGTGAATACCATATATGAAAAAAATTTAAAAACTTGGAGAAAAAGTAAATTTCCATTAGAAACAAAAGAAACAGCAACTTTAATGCTTATAAAATATTCAAATTTAGGTGTTATGTACAAAGACATTAAATAAGAAAATATTTTATTGAGTCATATTTTCTTAGAGATTTATAAGTAATATCAGCTACAGTCACCGGAAAAGCACTGCATAATAATGTGTATAGTATACAGCTGTATAAACAACTTTCAGAAGTGCATTAGAGCAACAAGAAATACCATTAACTCAACAGTGTTTTGCGATAATATTACATGTTACCAATATATATACTAATTATTAGCTACTAATTACATACTAAGCACTGTATACAAATACAAAATGTTACTAGTTCTTGTTCTGTAGTTTACTGCTGGGGCCCAGACACATAAAAGGCAAAGTTAAATACAGTAGTAAATACTGTTATAGAATCAGAGTCCAAGGATTATGGCTACAGAAGACAAAAACTGTGCAAGGGGGAGAGTTCCTTTGAGGAGAAGAGATTTTGGTTGGGTTTAGGACCTTAAATAAACAGAGATTCAGCAGGTGAAAAGCGAGGGAAGACAATTTCAAGCTGTGGGAAGAAGTGTGAGCAAAAATAAGGAGCCGCGAAAATATCTTATTATTGGTAAGAAATGTTATGTGTCAAGAGTTGTAGGGTCTACGTTTCTTGGAATGCCAGGAAGCTTGGGAAGATGAGAGACAGAACAGAAAATATAATGTGGGCCATAGTTCGGATGAATGAATATATGTGAAACCAAGGAGCACGCATTTCATTCAGTCTGTTCGGATGGAAATGAAGCGCAGACGGAGTCTTTCTGCGTCTTCCTGTCCGTCAGTCATCATCGATCATCGATCATCGATCAGGATGGAGGCTTGATGGTGAAAGACAGCTGGTAGGAAATGGAGAGCAAGTGGATGTTTACAGTAACTCAAGAAAAGGGGGAGGAGCAGAGAGTTAGAAACCTGTTATTACCCGCAGAAACAAAAGGGGAAGACAGTTAGTTTGTTAAGGCTGAGGCACAAAGTACATAAAGGCAGTTAATAGAGATGAGGGCAGAAAACTAGGCAAGGGGGAGACCATCAGCCTCCTGGATTTATGAGTTCAGTGAGGAGCCTGAGTTTATCCTGAGGTTGGTGGGCAAGTATAACACTTATATTTTCATTTAGGGGAGAATTTTCTCAGGAATTGGAGAGCAGACCCAGAAATCAGATTAGGAGCCTTTTGCTAAATGGGATTGCAAATGAAAAGGCAAAAAGAGCCAAACTGATAGCATAAGAGAGTAAACTGAGTAGTGAGAAGTTGGAAAGGAAGCAGAAAGGAAAGGTGGGCTAGTATTTGAGAACCTGTCAGAGTATATAGAACAGTATTTCGATGGAGATAGAAAGATTAAAGGGTTTCCTATTTTTAAGGTGAGAGAGAATCAGTTGATTCATATTTATTCTTATGGAAGAATTTGTAGGTAGGGAGAAATTAGTTATATTTAAGAAAATATTCAACATTCAGAAAACTAAGATCATGGCATCGGGTCCCATCACTTCATGGCAAATAGATGGGGAAATAATGGAAACAGTGACAGACTTTATTTTGGAGGGCTCCAAGAGCACTGCAGATGATGACTGCAGCCATGAAATTAAAACATGCTTGCTCCTTGGTAGAAAAGCTATGACCAACCTAGACAGCATTTTAAAAAGCAGAGACATTACTTTGCCAACAAAGGTCCATCTTGTCAAAATTATGGTTTTACCAGTAGTCATAGATGGATGTGAGAGTTGGACTATAAAGAAAGCTGAGTACCGAAGAATTGATGCTTTTGAATTGCGGTGTTGGAGAAGACTCTTGAGAGTCCCTTGGACTGCAAGGAGATCCAACCAGTCAATCCTAAAGGATATCAGTCCTGAATGTTCATTGGAAGGACTGATGTTGAAGCTGAAACTCCAATACTTTGGCCACCTGTTGCAAAGAACTGACTCATTGGAAAAGACCGTGATGCTGGGGAAAGTTGAAGGGAGGAGGAGAAGGGGATGACAGAGGATGAGATGGTTGGACGGCATCACCAACTTGATGGACATGAGTTTGAGCAAGCTCGGGGAACTGGTGATGGACAGGGAAGCCTGGCGTGCTGCAGTCCGTGTGGTCGCAAAGAGTCGGACACGACTGAGCGACTGAATTGAGGTGAACAGAAGTGAAGAAAACATAATTTTAGAAAAATATCTCAGAGGAGACAGACAGCATAGAGTTGAAAACCTGAAAGGATTAATTCTGAACATGGAGAAAACAAGGAACGATGAAGAGTGTTGATGCACTTAAGTATGCATTTTTAAAGAGAGTAAGTTGAAAAAGTTCTTCCTTTCCAGCTTGCATTTCATAGAAGGGGCTGCACTGTTACTGAAGCAGAGCATTGAGCAAGGGAGTGCACGAGGACGGTGGTTCCGAAATTAGGGATGGTAGAGGAGACGGACTAGAAACACACCAGTGTTTCCCAAGTGGCTCTCTGCTGATACTAGAAAGCCCAGTGACCCCAGTACTTTTCTCCTGCCACAGCCTAGATAAAGGACGAAAGAAGTGAACAGGGGGATTGATCTAAGGTGGCTGGTTTGCAAGTGAAGTGAAAGCTGAAGTTGGAGTTTGTGATCAGATGTTGGGACTTTGGTATTCTCTCTTTGAAAGTGGGCCAGTTCCTGGGGTTGACAGTGGGTGATTGCACTGAAATGGAGGTGAATGTCAGTTGAATAGTTAATATAGATTATCAGAGATTCTCTCTTAAATACACATACATTCTCTAAGCCATGGACAAATATAAATTTCTTTTCTAGTGAGAATGACGGCACCTTGCGGAAAACCAGTAGCTTCTTTCTAAAGCAGAAGTCGAGCAGTGAGGATGAAGAGCTTGCAGGGCCTTCCCATCCTGAGATTCCTACACTTCAGGGTATGACCTCATCCCGTTTTATTAGCAGATTCTTGATGAGGCTATATTTCAGAGGCATGCACAAAGAAATTTCTAATGAAGAAACTGTTCCGTACCTCACATTAATAAAGGGTGCATTTCTATTCTTTCCTTGTCCTCCATCATCTCCCTAAGCTTGCTCAGACTCATGTCCACTGAGTCGGTGATGCCGTCCAAATTGCTTACAACTGTATATGGCACATAGAGATCTATGTTATACACTGATTTTCGTGCTATCGGTTATAGAGATCCTCTTAATCCTTGTGATGTGTGTGTGTGTGTGCACAGGTGCATGCTTGATCTGTTTTAGAATTAGAGTTAGAGGCGTGTTAGACTCTGCATACACTGTCATCTCAGATTCCAGGGTCCAGGGACTTCTAAACACTTGGTCCCAGAGAGGACAAAAGTTCCTTCTTTTTCCCATCCATGTCTTGTATGTGTTCCGTTTTCGTCCAGTCACTCAGTTGTGTCTGACGCTCTGTGAGCCCATAGACTGCAGCGTGCCAGGCTTCCCTGTCCTTCTGTGTGTCCCCACTGGAGGCAGATTCTTTACCATCTGAGCCACCAGGGACATCCTCTGTATCTCCCAGAGTTTGCGAAAACTCACGTCCATTGAGTCAGTGATGTCATCCAACCATCTCATCTTCCGTTGCCCCCCTCTCCTCTTGCCCTCAGTCTTTCCCAGCATCAGCGTCCTTTCCAATAAGTCGGCTCTTCGCATCAGGTGGCCAAAGTATTGGAGCTTCAGCTTCAGCATAAGTCCTTCCAATGAATATTCAGGACTGATTTCCTTTAGGATGGACTGATTTGATCTCCTGGTTGTCTAAGAGACTCTCAAGTCTTCTCCATCACCACAGTCCAAAAGCATCAATTCTTTGGCGCACAGCCTTCTTTATGGTCCAACTTTCACATCTATACAAGACTACTGGAAAAACCATAACTTGGACTGTAGCAGCAAAAGCAATGTCTCTTTGTCAGCATAATGTCTCTACTTTACAACGTGCTGTCTGGGTTTGTTACAGCTTTTCTTTCAAGGAGCAAGCTTCTCTTAATTTCACGGCTGCCGTCACTGTCTGCAGTGCTTTGGGAGCCCTCCAAAATAAAGTCTGTCACTGTTTCCATTGCTTCCCATTTATTTGCCATGAAGTGATGGGACCAGATGCCATGATCCTCGTTTTTGAATGCTGAGTTTTAAGCCAGCTTTTCACTCTCTTCTTTCACCTTCATCAAGCAGCTCTTTAGTTCCTCTTTGCTTTCTGCCATTAGGTTGGTGTCATCTGCATATCTGAGGTTATTGATATGTCTCCCAGCAATCTTGATTCCAGCTTGTGCTTCATCCAGCCCAGCATTTCTCCTGATGTATTCTGCATATAAGTTACATAAGCAAGGGGACAATATACAGCCTTGATGTACTCCTCTTCCAGTTTGCAACCAGTCTGTTGTTCCATGTCTGGTTCTAATTGTTGCTTCTTGATCTGTGTACAGGTTTCTCAGGAGGCAGGTAAGATGGTCTGATATTCCCATCTCTTTAAGAATCTTCCACAACTTGTCATCCACGCAAAGAATTTAGTATAGACGATGAAACAAAAATAGATGGTTTTCTGGAATTCCTTTGCTTTTTCTATGATCCAACAGATGTTGGCAATTTGATCTCTGGTTCTTTTGCCTTGCTTGCCTTGGCATAACTGTCAGTATATACACTCAGTCACGTTATAAAACAGATCACTTTGCAGTCTAGCATATCTACTTATAACACAACAGTTTTTTCTAAGAATAGTGGATTTTGTGTAATTTCAAGGTGTATAGTCATGATTTTTCCAAAATAAGGACCTTTCCTTTAAAAGTAATAATAGACTCTTCACCTCTGGAAAAATAAAATTTCATTAATTCTTAAATGGCTGGATCTTTACTTAAAAGAAAACAATAAAAATAAAATCTCCCTTCACACATATATAAGTAACTTAGAGATGTGCATTTTTCTCTTTCTTAGGTGTGGAAATTGTTTCTGAAAAGGAGCTAGCTCAGTTAGCTCTGGTTCGGCCATTAATATTCAACATGCAGGAGCAATCAACCATCAGGGATTATTTTAAAATACTTACAAAAAAAGTATCAGAAGATCAAATCACCCAGGAATTTAATGTAAATATTTTGGTTTTAACCAAGGTCTATATGTGATTTGTTTTTCTACTTCTCAGTCAGAGAATATCTGTTCTTTTTTTCCAGGTTGAATGTATTGTTTTTATTTTTAAATATTAAATTTGTTTCTAAAGTACTGGGTGTACATAGTAAAAGAATAAAATAGCATAAAATGTTATAAAACAGATCAAGTCTCTTCTCTCTTGATTCCCTATACCACTATTAAATCTGTCATATAAACTTTCAGAAAAATTGCTGGCATGTGCTTTATTATTTTGATCTTTCTTTCCTTTTATAAAGAATTCCAATAAGAAATAATTATCAAATATATTATGAGCATATATAGTTATATCTCATTCTTTTTAAGTATTGCATGTAAGTTATATGAATGAAGACTTTTTTCTTTAAATAGTCCTCTATGATGAACACTTAGTTTATTACAGATGTTGTTATTATGAAAAACATTGCCCCTCTTCATTCATGTTCTTATGCATAGTCTTTAGAACAAATTCCTGGAAAGACAACCAGTATTTTGTGCTGTTAGATTTTGGGGTCTTTACTCATCTTTTAAGTGACAGATGACTTCTTGTTGATGTTCTAATTGGCATTTAATTTGAGAACAGATGGCTTTCCATATGCTTTTAAGCCTTTCATATTTATTTTCAGTGAACTAATTCCAGTTGTTTTGCCTAATTTTCTATTGATTCCTTTTCTTATCAATTATTAACTCTCTATGTAATGAAGAAATTTCCCTTTTTGTATGTGTTTTGTGTATATGGTAGTTTTCCACTTTGTTTTTTGTGTTACATGTGTATGCATATACATTTGCTGTGAAGAAATAGCTAATTTTGAATGGTTGAATGTCATTCTTTCTTTGGGGGGCTTCAGGGTTTTCTGCATCCTTTAGGGATTCCCCTTTCACTCTAGGAACATAGCAATTATTTCTTGCTTTTTTAAATAACATTTTGAGATTTTTTTCAATGCATAAATCTTTCGTCCAGCTAGCATTTAATTTGTGATAAGATATTTGGTACGGATCCAATACTCTATAGCTAATCAGTTGTTCAGTGATCCTCTTGTCCCAACTTCTCTTCAGTGATGTGAAATGCTACTTTTTCATATACTGAAGCACCGCATATATTTTATTTTTGTGATTTTAAAAATTGACTTGTTTATCCATGTACCAAACTTTTAAAATTAACATGGCTTTGTATTATATTTTACCATCGATTAAGACTCATCTTCCCTCATTACTCTTCTTTTATAGAATTGGTCTGCTTCTTTCTACAGTTGCTTTTTTCTAGACTACTTTTAGAAATGGTTTGTAGAAAGATTAAACTGTAAAAATAGGTGTGGAAATTGTTTCTGAAAAGGAGCTGTGTTCAGTTAGCTGTGGTTTGACCATTAATACTCAATACTCAGGAGCAATCAACCATCGGGATTATTTTAAAATACTTACCAAAAAAAAAGTATCAGAATATGAAATCACTCAGGAGTTTGTGGTAAATACTTTGGTTTTAACCAAGATCTATATGTGAGCCTGATATTATGGCTTAAAACCTGGACCCTCATTCTGCATTGCAGTGGTGGCCAGTGTTCACTTATGGTGGTGCCACGTTGGCTACCCAAGAGCTGCTGAAGAGTGTTTAAGAAGTATGCACCCTCAGGCTCTATCCGCAGTCGTTCAAATCGGGCAGGGCTGGGCGCGCGTCAGTCCCCTCCGTGTGTGAAGCAAGGCCCTCCTGGTTAGTTTCAGTTCCCTTGCGTTCTGTGTTCACGTGTTCTGAGCTGTTGTTGCCATACTCTTCATTGTCTTCTAAAGATGTCCCTGCCTTTATTACTGTTCTCCTACCTGGTGAGATACCATCCACCTCTGCTTTCCTTTCACACACAGATTTCCGTGCTGCTAACCTCTGAGCCCCGGGAAGGCTCAGCTCAGGTGCTGCTTTCTCTCTAGGAGCTTTCCTTCCCATGCCTTCGAGTACAGCCTAGCGCTGTCGTTTATGCCGGTGTGTCTCTACACTGATCACACGGCCACCTCTCTAGCTGTTGTTAACTTCTTAAGTATAAAGCCATTTTCAGATTAGTCTTTGTATTGCAGAATGTGGAACAGTGATGAGTACATACTAAATGTTCATTTAATGTCGAATTCACAGTTGGTAATAAAGTCTTTGCAAAGAAGAATTCTTTGGTGTTCTAACTCTAATTTCTTCATGGGACAAGGAGTAAATTCTGAGAGTTTATATTTTTGTTTCTGTTATTTTATTGTTTTCATTTATAAAATGATAGATTAAGGGGTTGGTCCTAAGAAGTTAATGTTCTGTATTGGCT
>SJYF01000205.1:2117181-2133770 GCA_006410515.1 Procapra przewalskii | reverse complement strand
TTTTAATGAAAAAGGAAAAATCTTGGAGTTCAAGGGAAAAAGAGAAAGAGCTGAGCATATCTCTGGAGCAATATCTCCAGAGAGTTGAGCATTTCCTTATCAAGCAACTTGTTGATTGATTGATTCACATCTCAAATCTGAGATATTTTATATAGGATTCACATCTCAAATCTGAGATATTTTATCTAGGACTTTTCCAGTGGAGTTCTGACTTCTTTACTTACCATAGAACACATTTAATATCAGGATATGTCAGAAAGGGACTTGAGAATCATGAACACTACACAAAGACAGATATTTTTTCTCTCCTTTTTTTTCTGTCATAGTAAATATATTACTTATATTTCTTACCTTTTAAAGGCTTTGAAAGTTGAGAATCTGCCTGCTGTTTTCCACTCTGGGAATGAACTACACAACAGAGACAAAAATAGATACCGAGATATTCTCCCATGTAAGCTAACAATGGTTTTTAATTATTTTCCTATTTACATTTGATAAAAGGTAAGAAGTGGGTTGTATGGCTTTCAGTATTAGCCATTTTGACCTGTGACCATGATGAACTCTGGAAACTAGCACTGGGTGACCTGGGCATATTCTTGCTTATCTTAGATCATGAAGAAGGTCAAGTCTTCTATCCCAGGTAAATCTTCTACTCACTGTCACAGGATTCTTTGCACACGTCCTTCAACCCTGTTCTTACGCGTCACTACTTCTAAAACATCTTATGCATCGTTGCATCTAAAACAGAAAGGTTAATACTCTGAGACATCTTTCACTTTTGCTACCCTAAGCCCTTACCACCTTCCCTGATCATTTTGTTTAGACACACCAGTACAGTGGTACTATTTATATCCTTTGTCCTGAACAAGAAAGCTGGCAATCTACCCTCCAACAGAAGGTTTCCCTTTGATTGCTGCCGAAGACTTACTCATTGCTTTCTGCGGCTAGTCTCTTCCCCACCCAGTTACAGATTCATCTGGCTCAGACCTTCCGAAGAGCAGACAGGAAGCAACACAATTTTACTCTGAGGATGGAAATCTCGTCTTCATGCCTCACATTCCTTTCAAAGTCAAAAATTTTTTCCAAATTCAATTGCCCTTTTTCTTCTACAAAATGACCTTCTTCTTTATCCTGTATCTTGTTTAGTTCACCACTCATTTGTTCAAGCCAGAGAACCCGGGTCACCTGCAGTATCCAAAGCGGTCACAAAGCCCTTTCAACTCTGCCTTCTTAGTACCGCAGAAGTCCTCGTGCATCTCTTGACTGCCACTGCCGCCAGCCTAGACTGAGCCCGCTTTCTCTCTCGGCCAGTCTCCGTCTTCTTCCCTACTTCAGCACTTCCCTACTTCGCTTCACTTCTGCTCCCATCTACTCACGGTCGCTACTGAAATAATTCCCCTAAAAGCTCTGAAGACACCAATAAGTCACATGAAGTGGCCAAAATCTCCCCCTCCTGCTGCATGACCTTCTCTTTCCCAGCCTGCACCTGTGGCTTCATGGCCGGTTCCCTATGATCAGTTGACCAAGGACAGGAAAACTGGGCCCGGGATCCGGTGGATCTGCGTGATAGGCAGGCGCCCCCCAGAAGTAGATAGCGGCGGCACCACAGTGCCTTTTCTGGGACATGCCTGAAATGCAGTGGTGAAAGGAAATCCTCTCAGTTGGTAGAACTTTAAGCAGTGTACTTGGTTGTTCATTTTGCTTGGAAGCAGAAATGGCCAGAGGTACAAATCTTTATTAATTCATGGGCTGTGGTCAGTTGTTTGGCTGGAGTGTCAGAGACTTAGAAGAAACACAACTGGGATGTTGATCATAAGGAAATCTGGGAGAGATAAGTGTGTATAGATCTCTCTGAAAGGGCAAAAAAACATGAATATATTTGTGTCTTTTGTGAACGTTCACTGAAGGGTGATTTAAGAAGAGGTTTTAACAATCAAGTGGATAGGATGACCTATTCTGGATACTAGTCGGCCTCTTCCCAAATACTCCTGTCATTTCCCAGTGGATTAATGGATAAGGCAGACTTGCTGGCAGGAATAGAGGCTGTGCATGGGCTCATCAGCGTGGACTTCTCCTCACCAGGCTGGCCTTGCTATGGCCGTTTCCGAGTAGCAGAGACGGACACTGAGGCCCTAATATGACAGCATTTCCAAGCGTGATCGGCCCCCTAGCTACCTGATGACAGGTTGATTACATTGAATTGCTTCTGTCATGGAAGGAACCATGCTTTTTTACATACTGAAATAGACACAATGTGGATTTGCCTTCCCTGCACACAAATCTGCCAGTGGACCTGAAGAATGCCTCACCACCGTCATGACAGCCCACACAGCCTTGCTTCTGACCAGGGAACTCACGTAGAGGCAAGTTATCAGTGGCAGCGCGCCCATGATCATGTGATTCACCTGTCTTGGCACACTCGTCATCATTCCGAGGCCGCTGGCTTGACAGAGCAATGAATGACCTCTTGTAGACACAGTAACAGTGCAGCTAGGCGGCAGTACCTCACAGGGTTGGAGCAGTGCTCGCCAAGAGGTCATATTTGCTCCTGATTGGGGTCCGATACGTGATGCTATTTCTGCCACAGCAGGAGTCAGGAGTCAAGGGATGGAGATGAGCGTGGCCCCAGTCACTGTCACCTCTGAAGCGCAAGGCGAGAGTGCAAGTCGCCCAGTTGTGTCTGACTCTCTGTGATCCCATGGACTGTTATGTGGGTCGCCATTCCCTTCTCCAGGGGATCTTCTCACCTCAGGGATGGGATCCCCGTCGCCTGCATCACAGGCAGATTCTTTACCGTCTGAGCCACCAGGGAAGCCTCACTGTTACCGCCAGTGCTCCGCTAACACAACTTCTGCTTCCTGTCGCTGTGACCTCATGCTCTGCTGGTCTCGAGGTCTTAGTGGCTCTCTTCATTAATGACATCTGGCATTTGGTAAGGACTTTCCACCGGAAAACGTGAGTCTTCCTTGAAGGGCAGCAAATGATGGAATTATCTGTAGATTACGGCGTCTAGAAGCGTTGCTGCACAATATGGAGCAAGTGACTTAGGTGCTGTGAATAAAGATTCCTTATCCGAAAGGCATGAATAATAAGATGACTCTTCAAAGGACTGTTGTGAAGTTCAGACGAGGCGATGCATGGCTGGCGTGTCTGTGCTGAATTCTCTTTCTGAGGGGAACTGAGACTAAACCCCCTCCGCCTCTCTCCTACGGCCGCCAGAGCCTTTTCTTTCCTGCTAAGCAGAGGCAGACCCGGTTTCATAGTGCCACACTTTTTTGTACTTTGCAGATACTGTGGTTTTTTTTAATAGATTGAAAGTTTGTGACAACTCTGTGTTGAACACCATTTTTCCAGCAGCCCACTTCATGTCTCTATGTCATGTTTTGGTAATGTCCGCATGTGTCAAACTTTTTCATTATTCTTGTGTCTGTTACAGTGATCTACTATAGTGATCTGTGACGTTACTGTTGCAAAAAGGTTAAATTTGCTGCAGGCTCAGATAAAGGTTAGCGTTTCTTTTTAGCAGTAGGGTATTTTTAAAATTAAAATATGTTCTTCGTTTTATATAAACCTAATATTATTATTGCACATTTACTAGACTACAGTGTAGTGTGAACGTAACTTTTATAAGCACTAGGGGACGAAAAAATTCACGTGGCTTACTTATTGCGATCGTCCCTTTGTTGTGATGGCCCGGAACCAAACCTGCGTGGCCTCCGCGGCGTGCCTGTGTTCTACAGTTTGTTTCTGAAACCCTTCCCCTTTATATATTCCCTTTGTATGTTCTGCATCCTTCAGTATTTTAATAATTATTGTCCTTTTTTTCATCTATTTTTTTCTTTGGTTCTGGGAAAATTCCTTAAGCTGTTTTCTAAATCACTAGTTTGTTTTCCTTTTTTCTTCTCACTTTAGGGATTTTTAATTGAACAATTGTGGTTTTTATTTGAAAGCAAGCTTTTATTACTTTAGATTGTTTAATTTTTACTTATTAAATTCCTCCTTTGAAAATAAAAAAGTTACTTCCTACTACAAAATGGTACATCTTCACTGTAAAAATTTAGGTAATGAAACAGTCCCTATTAGCATAAACACTGTGCCGTGTTATGCTCAGTCATGTCGGACTCTTTGTGGCCCTTGGACTTCCGGTAGCCTGCCAGTCTTCTGTGTCCGTGGGGTTCTCCAGGCAAGAATACTGGAGTGGGTTGTCATCTCCTTCTGCAGAGAATCCGCCCCACCCAGGAATCGAACCCAGCTCTCCTGCGTTGGCAGGCAGATCCTTTACTTCTGAGCTACCAGAGAAGCTCTTATATATGATACATGTATATACATCTAGATGATGAAAGATCTCACTCTAATGCTCTTTTACCGCCTTTGTAACTTAATAATGTAACAAATTTATGTCAATAAACAGACATATATATGTATATCATCCTTTTAAATAATAAAATAATGTTTGCTCAGATTTCATTTAACATACAAATAAGAGTTTTTAAAGTATTCTTCTCTTATAGAAAGGAAGACATTTGCTGTGATTTCTCAGAATGGCATCCTTTTGTGGAGTACTAGGTATCTCTATATATCTAGTGATTGTTCTGTCTATTCATATTTACAAGGAGAGATTCATGTTTGCTGTTGGGAATTTGAGAAAGGTTCTGTCAGGACTGGCGTGAGCCCTGTTCAGAGACCTTTGTCATGGTGTTTTGGTCGATGAGTGGGCCTCCTGACTTGAGTGCTAAGGAGGAGTTCCTGGTGAGACCGCTGCATGGCAGGGAAGATCCTCTTTTCATTCTCTCCGTGGAGCAGTGATGGAACCAGAGCTCCAGATGTCTATGTAAAGTGAAGAGAGAGCTCCTGGGCCACTGAGCCACGTAACTGGCTTTCCCCCTCTCGTATTTGTTAATAATAGTCCATATTTTGAGTAAATCCCCTTTGCAGCATCCTTTTGCCACAACACTTTTGCTCTGATGAGCACGCTGCTTCACCAGGTGAAAGCCAAGAATGGACATAAAAGATGGCTACTTTGTGTGCAGGGAGTTGATAGAATTCTAACAATCCTGGAATTTGTATGTACTAAACTATCCCAATCTTTTTTTTTTCCCAGAAAACATTTGTTCCCTTCTGGCCATTGCTGCTCTGAGCTTTCAGGTTCTCCGGATTTGCAGGAGAGAGAATGCCTTCCATCACTGGTTTCTTCAGAGGGCTCCTCTTTGCTGGGCTTAGTTCTAGGCTAGGAGACGCCTCCCTTGGCCTATTCCTACCTGCGCCACATGTGACAGAAATCTCTCAAGGTGTCTGGATACTGATGGCATTCTTCTCTTTTTTAGTAGAAACTGATTTTTTTTTAACCTTACCCTGATTGTGTATTTCTAGAAACTCCTATGCCATCTTTTCTATTAGTCAAAGAGATAAATGGATTTACTTTTGTGAAATGGTTTCATGAAATCTGTGTGTATCGCATACCCTGCTTTTCCTTCACTGTATGTTTCTGTTTTTGTAATAGATGATTCAACACGTGTTCCTCTTGGAGAAAACAAGGACTACAGCAATGCCAGTTATATCAAAACAGCCAGCTCTGGAGCAGAGTATTACTATGCTGCTACCCAAGGACCGCTCAATGCCAGTTACATCAAAACAGCCAGCTCTGGAGCAGAGTATTACTATGCTGCTACCCAAGGACCGCTGCCAACTACCACAAATGACTTCTGGCAGATGGTTTTGGAAAATAACTCTAATGTTATCGCCATGATAACCAAAGAGAAAGAAGGTGGAGTTACCAAATGCCACCATTACTGGCCTATTTCTATGAAGAAACCTTTGGAATTGAATAGCTGTCGCATCTTCCTGGAGAACTACCAGATACTTCGGTCTTTCATCATTCGAATGTTTCAAGTTGTCAAGAAGTCTGTAAGTTAAAAAATGAAATCAGCGTTAGATATATATTTCCTTATGACAGGATAGGAAGTTAGGAGTAAGGTGGGCCATAGCGGGGGACTCTTGTTCAAAGTCACTTGTTTTTATTTCTCCCTGGTACCAGAAACTAAGACAATGCCATTTCTTCTTCTGCCTGACCAAGCTCTGACTGGAGAGATGGAATAATTGGAAAGGGGAGTTGGGGCGGTTAAGAAAGAGTATTGGAAGTTACCTAATCCTGGGGTGTACTTTGGCTTCCTCTGCTGAGAGGGACAGACATGATGGAGTCCTTAAGATAGGCTGGTAATCACTGGGCTAGGCATGGTAGCAAACCGGTGCACTCACTGGTACTCGCAGTTACTGTGCCCAGTGGATGGTAATATTGACATCTGCATGGGGTGCAGAAAGGAGGTTCTCTTTTGGTTTGGACAGACAATTTGCTAGAGGAGATGACATCTGAACTGAGAATTTACCCAGGTGAGAAAAATGAAAACAGTAAGTAGATGATGAAGGTATGAAATAGCAAGGGGCATATGTACAGAGAGAGGTAAGTAGTTAAGAGTGTCTGGAACGTAAAAGTTCAATGCCAGGGAGAAATGAGAGATGAGATGAGGTCATAGAAAATAAGCGGAGAAGGCAATGGCACCCCGCTCCAGTACTGTTGCCTGGAAAATCCCATGGACAGAGTAGCAAAGAGTCGGACACGACTGAGCGACTTCACTTTCACTTTTCACTTTCATGCACTGGAGAAGGAAGTGGCAACCCACTCCAGTGTTCTTGCCTGGAGAATCCCAGGCATGGGGAAGCCTGGTGGGCTGCCGTCTCTGGGGTCACATGGAGTCGGACACAACTGAAGCGACTCAGCAGCAGTAGCAGCATAGGAAATAAGTAGAGAAAGCCGGAACATGAAATGTTTTGGATTTCAGCTAAGAAGCACAAACTTTATTGTGAAGATAATTAGGAGACATTGAAGAACTTTAGTAAGAAGAGTATATGATCAACTTAGGGCAACTAGCAATTCGACAGAAAGTAAAGACTTTGATGCTTTTCCGATAAAATTGGCAGACTTTATATGACTTAGGACTTGTGACTTATAAGGAGTGTTCAAAAATTATGCTGTCCAATGTGATAGCCACACTTAACTGTTTTAGATTTAAATTATTTGAACTTACATAAAATACCAAATTTAGTTCTTCACTTGCAATAGCCATACCTCTAGTGTTTAATCACATATTACTAGTGACTACCATATGGGCAGCACCGATACAGAGGATTTGCATCCTTGTAGAAAGTAATATTGGTAAGTACTGGTCCAGAATAATCCAAAGAACAATTCATTTCTTGCTCTAACGGACGCAGAAAATAGCAAAGGAATGATTTCTAAGAGAAAGTGGTGTTACATTGCTCCAAGTGGATTTGATTAGCAAGTAGGTAATATACGTGTTCTATAGGAGTGAAGGGGGTGGGAGTTAAATTGGAAACTTGAAGAGTGATGAGATTTGGAATCATCACCAAAGAAGTTGGTTGGAGCACAGGAAATGATCAGGAAAAGGTTGCTGGAGGCGCTGAGGTCGGAACACATTATTTGCAATAACAAAAAAATATGCAACTATGTGATTTTTTTTTCCTAACCATGGGATTCCTGAACAGAGATTATGGGACTGAGTCAGGGAGGGATGTTGCTCTGGAAATGTGGCAAGATTCAAAGGATGAATGGAGATGGCGGGTTAGTAAGAGAATGGTTTAGATAATCAGTCATAAAGTCTAAACTTAGGGAGATGAATGGACTCAGCAGCTAGGTTAGGAAATAGAGGACGTCAAGGGCAGAATTCCATCTAGTCGCATTGTTGGAGGTGAAGCACAGATAAAGTGGTAGCATAAGAGTTTCTGCTCAGAAAATGATGTTGGAATCGAAGAACTGGAAGCTTCTCGATCCTGGCCGTTACAGGTGATGGTGAGTCCAAGGAGTAATCACATTGTGAGGACTAGAAGGCATGAACCGTCTCCTCTGTGAGAGAAAAATAAAAATGTGAGGCTAGAGTGTCTGGGTGATGAAGTCCCAAATTTGCCCTGTCAGAATCTGTGGTAAGGTGATAGTGATGAGAAGACGAAGTTAAGAGGTACGAAACTTGAAGTGGACTTTTTATACCAGGAGAAGAAATAAAGAATTGGAAATTGTGTTGGGCAGCAAGGAGCATGCAGCTAATCTCTAGATTCCGTAGTGCCTGGAGCACAGAATAGGGGCTGGATTAGAGAGAACTGCAGAGTGCTGTCCCAGAGGCAAGGCAAGGAAGCAGAAGCACTTAGGGCAGTGATGATGCCTTCCAAGAGTTTACTGTGGCCTGGGGGCCTGAGGAGATCACGCCAGTCCATCCTAAAGGAAATCAGTCCTGAATATTCACTGGGAGGACTGATGCTGAAGCTGAAATTCCAATATTTTGGCCACCTGATGTGAAGAACTGACTCATTGCAAAAGACCCTGATGCTAGGGAAGAATGAAGGCAGGAGGAGAAGGGGATGACAGAGGATGAGATGGTTGGATGGCATCACTGACGCGATGGACATGAGTTTGAGCAAGCTCATGGAGTTGGTGATGGGCAGGGAAGCCTGGCATGCTGCAGTCCCTGGGGTGGCAAAGAGTCGGACATGACTGAGTGACTGAACTGAACTGGAGGTCTGAGTGAGAAGGAGATGTTGAAAAGATGAAGTCGGGAGAGAGACAGAAAGATAGAATTGAGGAGTGTGAGGATCACAGTGCACAGTGGTATGACCAGGGAGGCCAAGAATAATAATAATGTTTGACATTGATGTCAGGCTTGCTAGCTGTGTGTGAGGCTCTGTGTTTGCTCTGTACGCCCAAGGATTTGCCTGATGGCTCACTCTCCTAACACTTGATTCCCTGATATGAACCAAGTACTGTGTCAGATGCTGGAGACAGAAAGCAGACACAATCTCAACTCTTAGAGTGCTTACAGTCTAGTGGGGATGGAAGACACCAGTTCTAAATGGCATGTGATATGTGCTATGGCAGGAGAGGGACGGCATGCTTGGAGAGTATAGGTCAAGTGGGAGGCCCAGAGGAATGATCTGTCTGAAAAGATTCAAATGCTCAGGTCCACCTGTGGAGTTGGCAAGAGGATCCAGAATGGTGGCCTTCGGGCTGGTGTTCCCAGACCTCAAAACCATGGGACCAACGTTGGAAGAGTCTGCCTCATGGTACTGGGTCAGGAAAGCAGTGATGCCCACCTTTGTGCAGATTCTCAGTGGTCAACAGTGTAGGAAAGATTTAATTCCTGAAACACGTGATGGAGTGAGACCTATCCTCAATCTGGTTCCTTCACATGATTTTTAAGCATCGTTTGCCTCATCCAATTTCATGTACCAATGATTCAAGCTTGAGTCTATTTTCTAACACCATAGAAAGTGGTATTTTTATTTGGAACTTAGGGGAAAAAGTGGTGCATTAAGGAGAAGTAGAGAAGGAGTGAGAAATCCTTCCTGAATTTTCCCACAAGGGTGCCCGGTGAAGTAAAATGGGGGTTCCACATTAGGGAAGGGGTGAACCCTCTTGAGGAATGATGGGTAAACTCAAAGCATCTTATCTGTCAACCCCAGGGAGAGCTCTATAACTCCACTTTCAGGGGGCTCAGTGAAAGAATAAGGACCTAAGTGGACTTAAATGGTCGTTAACCACCCTGCCCTGGTTGCCAGAGGAGGTGGCTTCCCATCAAACCCTGATTAAGCAACTTGACAGCACCTACCTGTTTTCATTAAATTTAGTATCGTATTTGGGCTTCTCTGCTGGTGCAGACTATAAAGAATCCGCCTGCAATGCGGGAAACCTCAGTTATATCCCTGGGTTGGGAAGATCCCCTGGAGGAGGGCATGGCAATCCACTCTAGTATTCTTGTCTGGAGAATCCCCATGGACCAAGGAACCTGGCGGGCTACAGTCCACGGAGTCGCAAAGAGTTGGACATGACTGAGCGGCTAAGCACAGCACATCATAATACTGAAGCCAAGATGCATTGCTTTTCTCTATTATTCCCAACATGTTAGCTCATCTCCACTCTGTTTTGGACTCCTGGCTTGCTTGGTCTCTTCTGCATTCTCACGGTGCAGAAGAAAGACGGTAGCGTTGGATTTGGAAGGACTACGTTATTGTCCCAGCTCTAAACATATGAGCCTCCTGACCTAGCAGACATCTACCAATCACTCAGATTCTTACTTTTTCATCTGTAAAATGAGGATAACACAGTGTCTGCCACCCCAGGGCTGATGTGAGGATTAAATGAGATAATGCCTGTGATACCAGACTTCTCCGTCCACGGGATTCTCCAGGCAAGAATACTGGAGTGGGTTACCATTTCCTTCTCCAGGGGATCTTCCCAACCCAGGAATTGAACCCGGGTCTTCTGCATTGGAGGCAGATGCTTTAACCTCTGAGTCACCAGGGAAGCCTAGAAGCAAGTCCTAAATTCACGCTACCTGTTAATAGTCCTATTTTTATTATTGTATTACCATATAGCCATTATTATTACTATTTGCGGCATATTAGAAATTAAAAGAAGCTCTCTAATATGAGAAGGTGATAAATCTCTCTTCTCTCTCTCCCCTTCCCTGTCTCTCTCCCTCCCACCCCGCGCCCGCAGACAGGAGCTAGTCACTTTGTGAAACACTTGCAGTTCACCAACTGGCCAGACCATGGCACTCCTACTTCAGCAGAAGGCTTCATAAAGTATGTTCACTACGTGAGGAAGAGCCACCTTACGGGACCCTTGGTTGTTCACTGCAGCGCAGGCGTGGGTCGCACAGGGGTGTTCCTGTGTGTGGATGTTGTTTTCTGTGCCATTGAAAAGAACTTTTCAGTAAGTGTGTGAATTAAGCAGAGAAACTGATGCTGCGAGTAAACACTGTATTTTTAACAGCCTTCTCATAGCTGGAGACTAATATTTGGCCTTCAACAGCAACTGAGTCAATAGGAAGCGTGTCAGCTTTGGATACCCGCTTCTGACTTAGCTGCTACAGGTTCTTGGAGGTGGTTCTGAGGATTAACCTAAACAGATAATGTGAATGAAAGGCTTCAGACAACGTCTGGAGTGCAGTAAGTGCACAGTAAATACGAGCCTGTTTTTCTTTTCTTGCTTCCACGCACAAATACAGTTTTTAGAGGCTTGTTAAAGAATGCCAGTGATGAGTGCCTGTTTGTTTTTTGGTTGCACTGCACAGCATGCGGGGTCTTACTGCCCTGACCAGGGGTCAAACCTGTGCTTTTTGCAGTGAAAACGTGATTCTTAACCAGTGCATCACTGGGGAAGGCCCAAAGTGTGTCTGTTTTTAATGAATAGAAATACATGCATGTGAGCACGTTGGGGGAAAAGTAGACCTCAGAGCTAATGAGAGGTCCCTGGGTCTGACTGCTAGTTTGCCACACACTTTAGATTTTGGTGACTTTGTACAAACTGCTCATTTTCTCTGAAATCCAGTATTCTCTTCCATAAAATAAGGATAATGATATTGCTGGGTTTGAGTCTACCATGAACAATTCTTTACTTTCTTCCTAAATTTGGAGCCAGCTAAGCGATAGACACAAGAATTGGACATGTAGAGATTTTACTGTTGCCTTTACGATTGATTAATTAGGGAACACGGCTTTAGATTTGCGCCGCAGAAGGCCTGCTTTTACTGAACTGCTTCCCTATGCTGCAGAAGTGAGGAGGGGAGGACATTTGTTTACTTAGCAGGTACTTGGGTTGGGGAGGGTGGTGCCTCTTACCGTGTCTCCAAGGAATAGGAAAGTCCACAGCTCTGTCATAAGGCAACAAGGGCTGGGAGGCATTTGCCCTGATAGGCAAATTCTGCGGTTATCTTATTATCAGCATAAAAGTTAAATCACTGCTCTCTCAGGCTATATGTAGTTATACCCCAACACTGACCAGGTCTCCCCTGTGACAACAAATTGGTTGCCTAAGTTCTACGTGTTTACATCCTAAGGTCGCATTATGTCGGGGATAGAAAAAAGGCCTCTTCCAGGGACTTTCTAATGGACATAGGAGGTCTCTTCCTCTCGGAAGCTTGAGCCAATATCTCCCAGCATTTCCCTGTTTCTGATTCAGTTATAACCCTTCCCTTAAACTAACTACCTTGGGAGATACTGGTCCATGAAAGTCAGTCAGGGCTACTCTAGGCTATAAGGGTGAGAATAAAAAAGTAACGGTTTCCCAAAGCAAATTGAGAGTTTTATTACAAACAATGAATATAAACTGGGTGGTCCAAAAAATGACAAAAATACTAAAAAATGCTGAGAATTTCAGTAGCATGAGTCTGGTGTTACCTGTTCCTGTAATTAATGTTGTTGTATTCTTTTAACAGAAAATACATTAGCATAATTTTTATTTTATATATTCTTCATCATAATTAATTTGTTAATATTTGTCATTATTTTATATAACTAATAGAATTGTGAAAACTATAAATATTGTATTTTATGCTTCTATGGACCACTTTTTCCCCCTGTCGTTATACCTTTTATAAACTCAAAATGTGCTTTATAGTAAGTCATCTGTCAGCTTAAATTACAGTGTTTTTCTTAGCAGTGTGTAAAATAGTGATGCATTTTACAGTTAAGGATGTCAGACTTGATGGTTCAGACATAGGGAGTGCATCCATTGTTGCTCTATTGGCTTTCCATAGAGGCTTGAGATGTCCGGCACCCTTACTGACGTCCATCTCCGCTCTTCTCAGAAGCCTCGTTCACCAGAGCTGCTCAAAGCATGCTCTTGGGCTAACAATGTTTGTTATTTGCAGAGAGATGAGTTTCCTGACATTGAGCATAAGCATTTAGAAACTTTCAAGCAATCTGACATATTTCAGAGACATACAAGAGCATGGCAGTGGGTTGGTCTTGGTAAACAGGGTGCAGACCAGTTTGTGTGTTGGGGAGCTCACACAGAGAGTCGTACATGCTGCAAGCTGCTTTTCAGCCATATGTGACTGGCAGTTTAAGATTTAGTTCAGTTCAGTTCAGTCGCTCAGTCGTGTCTGACTCTTTGCAACCCTGTGAATCACAGCACGCCAGGCCTCCCTGTCCATCACCATCTCCCGGAGTTCACTCAGACTCAGGTTCATCGAGTCAGTGGTGCCATCCAGCCATCTCATCCTCTGTCGTCCCCTTCTCCTCCTGCCCCCAATCCTTCCCAGCATCAGAGTCTTTTCCAATGAGTCAACTCTTCGCATGAGGTGGCCAAGGCCTCCCCAGACAGCCATTTTGCTTTTTTGCATTTCTTTTCCATGGGGATGGTCTTGATCCCTGTCTCCTGTACAATGTCACAAACCTCACTCCATAGATCATCAGGCACTCTATCTATCAGATCTAGGCCCTTAAATCTATTTCTCACTTCCAATGTATAATCATAAGGGATTTGATTTAGGTCATACCTGAATGGTCTAGCGGTTTTCCTTACTTTCTTCAATTTGAGTCTGAATTTGGTAATAAGGAGTTCATGATCTGAGCCACAGTCAGCTTGATTAGTTTATCAACTATAACTCTAAAGGCTATGAAGATCTGAGAAAATGAAATGATTTCTTTTTCCTGTTATTTTATCGTCAGTTTTATTTTTAAGTAAGCTTGCTTAAAAATGCTTAAAACACTGGGAACAAGCTGACTCTTCTCTTGACAAAAAACTGAGATTGTTCTGTAGTTGAAACATTCCTGATAGAACTTCCCCTCTGACCATCTTCAGCATACAGCAACAGTTAGCTATTAGTTACCATATTATTATGTAATGAAGTGAATAGTCCAAAATTTAACACATTAACCTTCACAAAATCCAAAAATACTTACCATATCACTGAACACACTGTCTGGTTCATCTGGAAGGGGTTCTTTGGTTTTTGTTTTGCTTTTATTTTGGTAGCAAGACTGTTTTTAAAAATTCGTTTTTAATTGGAGGATAATTGTGTTACAGTGTCGTATTGGGTTCTGGCATACAACCACGTGAATCGGCCATAAGTATACGTAGGCACCCTCCTCCTTGAACCGCTCTCCCACCCACCGCCGCACACCGCTCTAGGTGGCCACAGAGAACCTAGCTGAGCTCCCTGTGTTGTACAGCAACTTCCCTTGTAGCTATCTGTTTTGCATATGGTAATTTATATGCTTCAGGGCTATCCTCTCAGGTTCTCCCAACCTCTCCTTCCTTCACTGTGTCTCCAAGTCTGTTCTCGATGTCTGCGTCTCTATTCTTGCTTTGCAAATACGTTCATCGGTACCATTTTTCTGGATTCCATGTACATGCGCTAACATATGATTTGTTTTCCTCTTTCTAACTTACTTCACTCTGTGTACCACTCTCTAGGTTCACCCGCCTCACTAGAACTGACTCAGATTTGGGGTAAATTTTTTAATCTCTGTAACTGTCTCAGACTGTTTTCTTGTCATTGCAGTTCTACGATCAGAACATAATCCTACACAAAACTTAAGCTCTAAATTAATTTGATGGCAATGTAGTACTTTGCATTTTCATGCCATTTAAAATTAGTTCAGTTCAGTCACTCAGTCATGTCTGACTCTTTACAACCCCATGGACTGCAGCACACCAGGCTTCCCTGTCCATCACCAGCTCCCTGAGCTTGCTCAGACTCATGTCCATGGAGTCAGTGATGCCATCCAACCCTCTCATCCTCTGTCCTCTTCTCCTCCTGCCTGCAGTCTTTCCCAGCATCAGGGTCTTTTGCAATGAGTCTGTTCTTGGCATCAGGTGGCCAAAGTATTGGAATTTCAGCTTCAGCATCAGTCCTTCCAATGAATGTTCAGGACTGATTTTCTTTAGGATTGACTGATTTGATCTCCTTGTAGTCCAAGGGACTCTCAAGAGTCTTCCTCAACACGACAGTTCAAAAGCATCAGTTCTTCGGTGCTCAACTTTCTTTATGGTCCAACTTTCACTTCCATACATGACTACTGAAAAACCATATTTGTGAGCAATTTTGTGCCATTTAAAATTAGTTAGTTGTGACTGCCAGTAATAAAACAGAAAAGGAAAAGTCCTTCCTTCGTATCACTTCTTGTTCGAATCACACACATACTGAGCCATTGCGTTAGCAGAGCCTTTTATGCAGTAAGTTGCGACGGTAAACACTTTGCTGCTTTTGCTTCGTGAGTCGGTGCTGCTCTGCGTCACTAGCCAGTCCCTGAATTTGCCACACTGTGATTTCATTAGAAAAATGGGGCTTTGTCTTTTCTGCCACACCTTCACCCCACATTTTCAATAAAACGCTTTCGGCATGACGTCTGTCGCCGCTGTCTGCTGTCGTGTGTGTGCTTTTAATCTTAGCCGTTCCAAGCTCTGTTTTGCGAGTCTGCAAAGTATTTATGTTTCATGTGAAATATTGAACATGAGCTTTTTAATTTAGTATTCTTTAAAATAATTCTTTTGTCTTGGAGCCTATTTCTTCTGTTCCGTAAGTGACAAGTAAATTTTAATTGTTTCTTTGCTATGTTAGCTAGTACATCTTTGCAATTAATACAAGCGTGGTCTTAGCAATTCACACTCAATAATGGCTCTAAAACTCAATATATGAGGAATCATAATTCTAGGTAAAATTCACATGGACTCTTTGGGTCTTCATTTCTTTGCAGTTACTTCCATTATTATTATTTGGTTAACCACTAAAGCTATATTCAGAAAAGCTGTGCTTTTCTTGAGATGGCAATCCAGTGACACTTCTTTTGCTACCAGTAAATTAAGGTTAAAAATGAATAATACAAATTTATTTCCACAATTTGCCTAATCTTAAAATATAAATTATAAAACAGACTTTCAAGAAACAATGGATTCTAAATTCAGTGAAGTTGGGTTTTTTATCATATTTCCTTTATGGATCATTCTTTTGGTGTCAAGTTTAAGAACTCTTCACCTTGCCTGGGTCCTAAAGAATCTTTCCTATGTCATTTCTTAAAGTTCTGTAGTTTCATGCTTTAAGTCTGTGGTCCATTTTGAGTTAACTGTTTTTATAAGGGTCAAGGTTTAAGTCAAGGTTCACTTTTTTTTTTTTTTTTGCCTAAAGATGTCCAGCTG
This sequence comes from Procapra przewalskii, assembly GCA_006410515.1. Lineage (NCBI taxonomy): Eukaryota > Metazoa > Chordata > Mammalia > Artiodactyla > Bovidae > Procapra > Procapra przewalskii. The sequence continues at coordinate 2,117,782 of SJYF01000205.1, read as the reverse complement.
TTAAGTTTCCTTTGTTGAAAAGGCTATTCTTCCTCCACTGAATTGCTTTTGCACCTTTGTCAGAAACGAGTTTGAATGTTTGTTTGGGGCCTGTTTCTAGTTCCCTATTCTGTTTCACTGATCTACGTATCTATCTTTTTGCCATCACCACACTTTGGATTCCTGTAGCTATATAGGAAATCTTAACAAAGGGAGAGTGATTCTCTTTCAAAATTGTTTTAGCTATTATAAGTCTGTGCCTTTCAATATAAATTTTAAAATTAGCTTTTCTATGTTTATGAAAAAAGCTTGATGAATTTTGATAGGATGAATTTTACTATGTTGGATCTTCCAATGTGAATGTGGTATGTCAACTTATTTAGGTCTTCTTTGATCTTCTTTGATTTCTTTCATCAGCATTGTGTTATTTCATCATACAGCTTCTCTATGTGTTCTGTTAGATTTATCTTATTTCATTTGCTTTCAAGCTGTAAATGGTATTGTTTTTACTATCATGTTCACTGTATGTACATGTATGTACAAATGCAGTTCATTTTTTCATGTTGATCTTGTATCCTGTGATCTTGTTGAACTCATTTATTGGTTCTAAGAGGGTTTTTTT